>JADBJO010023335.1:0-26703 GCA_016801955.1 Conus betulinus
AGACAAGACAGACACAGAGACAGAGAGAGTGTTGCTTCTAACCCAGCCGACCGTAAAGGGCCATAATATCAGGGCTGTCATGAGGAAGACAACAACCGGACGCCGCCAGCAATCTCACAGCAGAACGTCCTGCAACTGAGACTGAGACAAAACGATCATCAGCTGTGTTTCTCACGGCTCTTCCTCCGCTGTTCCAGAATGACGTTGACGGTGTACAGGAACGGGTTGAGGGCGGAGTTGAGCGGCAGCACCAAGACGGCCATGATGACGTTGACTCCACCGGAACGTCCACGCCTCCGACCGCCGCCATCCCCAGGACGCCGATGGGAAACCAGCAGGCGAAGTCCGACACGGCCACGGTGATCAGCCGCCGAGCGAGGACCTGGTCCGTGGACTTCCTGCCGATGGCGCCGGAGCCGGTCAACGTGTTAGAGGGGTGACCGACCAGTAGATGAACACCTGCCCCCAAGCTATGAACAAGAAGAGGACGAAGTTGAGGGCGATCCAGATACCGAAGGAGTAATGCTGTCCCGGGAACTCGGTCCTGGTGATGGGCAACGGGATGCAGATGCCGGTCTGGCTGTAGAACTGCCAGTGTGACGTCACAGGGGTCAGAGGCGTGGCGGCCAGCACGAGCCCCGCCCACCAGGCGGCGCTGCTGGCCACATGCGCCGACGTCGGCGTGAAGTGGAACTGGCTGAAGGGAAAGCGCAGCACCAGGAAGCGATCCACGGTGATGAAGCAGATCTGAAAGACGGACACCTCAGAGGACAGGAGAGACAGAAACCCCGCCACCCTGCAGGTGATGCTGTGTCTCCAGGAGTAGTCGTTCCACAGGTAGATGTCTTTGTACCTGTAGTCAGCCAGTCCGATCACCATCAGGTACACCCCCATCAAGAAGTCAGACACACACAGATGCAGGACGAAGACGCCGAATCCGAACCGCCGCGTTCCTTTGTCGAAGACGGTGCGGTACAGGAAACTGGTGAGGTTTCCAACCAAAGCCAGCATGGCTAGCAGAGCCAGGATAACCCGGTGGAGGTAACTCTGCATCAAATCCTGACAGGACGACACGGCGTCTTTCGGAACCCGACACCACTTGGGGCTGAACTCCTCGGGAAGAAGCACTGGGCAACACAGTTTATAATTGCTGGCTGTCACGGACCGAAGTTTGAGAAGATTGTGGAACAGCTGTGGAGGGAAAGGTGATTACCGGACAGCCTGAGAGATCCACAGAGCGCAACGATCGTAGAACCCGGAAACCCGAGCCGTGCACGTGACGCACTTCACTGCCTGACAGGTTGAGCTGGTCCAGACGAGTCAGTGTGTGCAAAGGATCCACATTCAATGCGTCCACGCTGACACGGGACAGGTCCAACACGCGAAGTTTGGTGTACGTGGACAGACCAGAGAGACCGTCTTGAAGGTCAAGTGGGTTTCCCGCTAAAACAAGCACTTGCAGAGATCTGAGGGTACTGAAGTCACCAGGTAGAAGACAGGTGATGAGATTATCGCTGAGGTCCAGACTGATCAAGTTAGGCAGAGCAGGTGCTTGAACGTGAGACAGAAAACAAGACGCCAAACTGACATGGACCAGCATGGTGTTGTTCGTGAATTCCATCAACGTCATGTTGCTCCTGTCCGCGTTCAAGAAGCGAAGTTCTGGATGGTCACCGACAGCGACAGACCGGTTACAGTAAAACGCCATCCAAAAGCACCTACATCAGGTGGACAGGTGAAGTGACACAACAGCTCATCATCATTTCTGAGGGCACTGGCCATACTGTCATCACACACACGTGTTCGGCAGACACACACACGCGGGACTGGCGACAGCGGTAGTAGCCAGGACACTGGTACGTCTGGCAGTCTGCTTCATCCTCACGCCCCGGGCAGTCGTGGATGACGTTACATCGCAGATAGACGGGCAGACACAGGGTCATGTCGGAAGTAGGACACAGGAAGTGAGACCCGGGGCACGACTCTGCTGACCAGATGGGGTCAATGAAGAGTATGTTTGATTGTCCCCATGATGACCACCTCACGATCACTGCACGTTCATGATAGCCCAAAAGGTCGTCCAGGTCTTGTTTACACCCTATTTCGTCGTTTTCAGACACACACTGCTCCATGTTGTCGCATCTCTGGCTGAGCTGCAGGCACTGTCAATCAATGAGTGAAGGCATATGACTGAGGAATGGATTTTTGTGGTTGAACTGCTGTTTGCGCTTAGTTTTTTTTTTCTTTTCTGTAGTTGAGTATTGATGTCAAAAACAGCTGTTATCACGACAGTGTTTGCAAATCTATGAGCTCGCACACACATACGCATACACGCGTGTACACACACACACACACACACACACACACACACACACACACACACACACACACACACACTCGCGCACAGACAGACAGACAGAGGCAAAGCCCAGATGATACCAGATCATACTAAAGCTGCTATTCATGCACCATAGCCTCTTTGATTTCCTTTTTTTTTTACCCTATTGTTTTTATCACACCAAATGCTTCATGCTCTAGATACAAGATGAAGGGAAAATTTCCAGACAAAAAAGCCGTGTATTGATAATACTCGTCGCTAAGAAATTTCGTCAGAAGAATTTGGAGGTTATTTCTTGACAAAAATATACATGTATTGAAAAAATTCGTCGCTATGAAATTTCGTCCAAAGAATTTGGAGGTTATTTCTTAGGTGCCAGTGTTGTACTGACGCGAAGACGTAAAAGGAATGTTCTCTTTCTTCATGTAGCAGAAGGAATAGACTACACTTCCAAAGACAGTCCCTGTAGGCAACAGGACTAGGACGCATTATGAACTGAGAGAGAGAATTCAAACCCAGACAGCTTCGCATGAGCATTCAATGAACAGTCACTGTGTCACCGTCTGCTCATGGAAAGATGTCCGGCTCTAGGTCAGGGTCATCACAGCATCAACAGACCCTATTCCAGACAACACGGAGTAAGGGAAGATAACACATGTCTCTCCATCGAATAAAAAAAAATTTCACTATATGGGTCAAACAAATAAGTGTAGTAAGCCAGCTATTTTATCTGAAGTGCGCGCTCAGGATCACGATTGGGATATTGACTAGTTTGCATTCCGGACGCAGTTTCACGCCCATGTATTGGCATCTTCTTTCTCTCTGTCTCTTTCTGTTGTTTCTCTCTCTCTCTCTCTCTCTCTCTCTCTCTCTCTCTCTCTCTCTCTCTCTCTCTTTCTCTCCTCCCTCTCTCGCCACCAACTCTCTCTCTGTCTGTGCACAGACACGGAAAACCACTGGTTCACTCATTTTGATTGTTTGTTGTCTCCTTCTTCCGTTCTTCTCTCTCTTTTCTTTCTTTCTTTCTTCGTTCATTTCTTCCTTTCCTCAATGCTTCAGGCACACTTACCTGGCGGTCTCCACAGTCAAAGGTAGTGTGGGGAGGGCATGGGGGGTACACACAAAACTCCTCGTCGCTCTGATCGCTGCAGTCCGCGCGATGGTCACACACACCAACATGTAAGGCACCTCCTGCATCCGATTGCCACACAGAAAGGAGGGCGGCGGAGGAGAAGGATCACGATCAGTGGAGCATGAAGATTGCCCCCTAGGCTCTCGTCCAACCAAACAATCGCTCTGCAGGTCACAAGCTAGGAACTCGTGGACCATGTGACCTGCCGAGCAACTGGTGACGGACACAGGATATTGCTTTCGAGCTGTAGCAAGCGTGACACCAGGCCCCAGTCGGGCATCGACGGTTCCAGACTTCGAGTCAAATTCACACAAGAATTGGTGGCGAAAAGAGGCATCGTCACATTTTTCACAGGAGACCTCAGAACTGTCCCAAAACGATCCCATTTGAAGTAAAAGCAGCGCGAAGAGAAGTCGACATAAGTAAGTATACGTCGGTAAGTATAGTATGCGACGGTGTTATCTACCCAGTGAAGCAACGTTCCATACCTAAACAATGTGAAATACAAGATAACGTGAAGGCAATGGAAGGGGGAGAGAAACTGACAGACGGACAGACAGGCAGGCACAATAATAACTACGTTGGGGGGGGGGGGGGGGGGGGGGGGGAGGGAGAGACGCCAAAAACCTCGTTTTAAAGGGTTTATGAGCTTTGGCTTACAAAACAAAGTGCATATGTACCTGACATGTAAATTGCAGTAATATCGTACACACACACACACACACACACACACACACACACACACACACACACACACACACACAGAGATAGCGAGATAGATAGACAGATAGATAGATAGGTAGATAGATAGATAGATAGATAGATAGATAGATAGATAGATAGATAGACAGGTAGGTCAGCAGGTCGGTAGGTAGGTAGGTCGGTAGGCAGGTAGGTAGCTAGATTGACAGATAGATGGACAGACAGATTAGGTAGATAGATAGATAGGTATAAGAGAGAGAGAGAGAGAGAGAGAGAGAGAGAGAGAGAGAGAGACAGAGATAGAGAGAGAGAGAGAGAGAGAGAGAGAGAGAGAGAGAGAGAGAGAGAGAGAGAAACAGACCGACACATACATACAGAGACAGACAAACAGAGACAGACACAGAGACAGAGAGAGTTATCTCGACAGTGGACAAAAAAAAATCACACACACACACACACACACACACACACACACACACACACACACACACACACAAATGAAATCCTACATTTTGGGAGCACGCCCAACTCCTCAACCCGATGTGAATCTCCCCCCGAACCTTTCAGCGCCAGCACCTCGCGCACCGCCTTCCACTTGCTGGGCGAGTTCAGGCTGACCAGAGCTCCGCCCCTCCTCCGACACTCCCCCGAGGCCTCGGGCCACAGCAGCTTCTCCGTCATCAGCTGATAGCACTTTCCAGCCAGCCACCACTGGGAGAGGTCCCACACATCGTGGAGTTGACGTACCAGCACGCCTCTTCGTCCTCCCCATCCACACAGTCCCACTCGGCGTTACATGGGAAATACCTGCCGTAGTCCTGCTGGAAACCCGGCACCGTGCAGTTCCACTGGCTCCTGCCGCCGCCCACTCGCTTCAGGTGCCAGACTCGGATGAAAAACTCAATGTCGAACCCGAAGAGCAGCATTGACGTGCCGCGCTGGTGAAGCGAAGGTTGACGTCCTCGCTGAAGTATTGGACGAAAGGCTTGTGGGCGCAGAACTTGTCGAAGAAGTGTTGTTCGGTTCGTCCCCCCACGTACACTGACAAGGAATCGAATCTACATTTGGTAAGGGATAGGCTGAGCCATTTCAGAATGAGGTGGTGGGTCAGGGGGGACGGTCAGAGAGGCCCAGCTATCCACAGCGGGTGGGTAAGGGGTGCGTCCATCCCACAGAGGAGACTGAATGAACCCTGTCCCGTTTTGTGTGTGAAAAAGAAAATAGAATTCAAAAGTGTGTGCGTTCAACTCGATTAGAATTGTCGCAATATGCATGATTAATATAGATTATTCACGCTCAGTTTGACATGTCCTTTTTTGTTTTTAGACAGATAGACAGACAGACAGATGGACAGACACAGACAGACTGAGAGAGACAGAGAGAGACAGAGACAAACTGAAACAGAGGGAATGAAATAATTTCCAACAAAGGTTGAGAATAAAAATCGTAAGAACACAGGTCCCAACACAGAGCCCTGGGGAACGCTACACACAAGGGGACTTTGGGCAGACATGCAACCATTGATGACAACAACTAGTGACAGATGACACAAAACCAGTCAAGAACTTGGCCCTGAAAGCCAAAAGTCACTTTCAACCTCTTCAAAAGGATGGGATAATCCAGCGCGTTGAATGCTGCACTGAGTTCAAGGAAAGCAATCATGGAGATGAATATTTCATCGGCATTCGTCAGCAGAATGTTCTGAACATTCAGTCCAGCAGTCTGTGTGCTGTGATCCTTCTTACAGTAGACTAATTTCGAAAAGACGGTAATCTGATATAAATGTCTGCAAACGTCTCAACACGATCTTCTCTAGGTACCTTTGAAACTAATGGTAGATTTGACACAGGCCTAAAATTGTATTAGTTCGGTACAGTTATAGTCACGCTTTTTCGACAGAGGTGTGACAAGACAATTCGTAACTGGTGATCAGTCTTAAATAAGTCCCACATGATCAAAAGCTGCCAGATTACCACTGACAGGTGTTTCTATGGTTTATGAATAAATTCAAAATGAATGTGTGTGAGCGTGCGTGAGAGAGAGAGAGAGAGAGAGAGAGAGAGAGAGAGAGAGAGAAGAGAGAGAGAGAGAGAGAGAGGGGAGGGAGGGAGGGAGGGAGGGAGGGAGGGAGAGAGAAAAACACGCACCTGTTTCGTTTGAGGTGAACAAAGCTTCACTTCAGGTCGAACAGACTTCGGAACAATGTCAAAAGTAAAATCCAGTTTCGAGTAGCCTCGACACTGCTCGGACCTTTTAAAGGCAAAGAGCACACGATTGGTGTTGCTGAACACGAGACGAGGACAGTTAGGATACAACAACACCCAGAACACTTTATCACCATCACGTGCACAACAGTCTCTTTTTTACCTCCACAGTAAAAACAATCACTGTTCGTCAGCCTGGCTTGAAAGCGAAAAATCATTCCAGGTAAGGTAGATATGTAAATGTTACAGTGACTGAAATGCCCCCTCTTCAGTGCCCAAGTAGCACGCGTGTAATCCACCCTCCCGTTGACCGCTTTGAACCGAAGCTCGTGAGATCGATTCAGACAGTGATCGATATCGGCTTGTCCAAGTCTAGCGTGTCCATATTCTGAGATGTTGACCGAAAGAGAGGAGGGTGTGGCGGTGACTTTGTGCCTGGTCAAAAAAGTGTTCCTAGAATGGATAGATGTGGTGTAGATGTTGTACACGTTGTCTCCGGTGACGTTGTAAGGAATGGGAATAACGGCATGATGGGTATTATTTCCTGTGATTGACGGGTCAGATTCTGTGGACCACTGAGAGTGGACGCGTTGTTGACCAGATGGGACGTTTTCCAGCAACACTTAATTCCAAAGCAGTGTGTTCTGCTTGTAAAAATCAGAACAACAATGACGTGGGAGTATCGTGAAAAACATCTTGGCTAAACTTTTCACAAGACGTTTCACGCGCGCGTGTACACACACACACACACACACACACACACACACACACACACACTCACACGCACGCACGCGTGGATGTGCACACACACACACACACACACACACACACACACACACACACACACACACACACGCACGCACGCACGCACGCACGCACTCACGTATCCGCCTCCCTCTCCCCCCCCCCCCCCCCCCCCCCCCCCCCCCCCCCCCCCCCTTCCTCCCACACACAGTGTAAGGACAACACTGTGTTCACGCAAAATCAAAATCCGCGTAATACTTCGACGGAAAAATAAACAGCATTGTTGCCATTTAAAGATACATGTGTATATGCGTCCGTGTGCGTTTTCGAGTGTGCGTGCGTAAGTGTGTGTGTGTGCGCGCGCGCGCGCGCGTGAGTATGTGTGTGTGCGCGCGCGTGCGTGTGTGGTGTGTGTGTGTGTGTGTGTGTGTGTGTGTGTGTGTGTGTGTGTGTGTGTGTGTGTGTGTGTGTGTGTGTGTGAAACGGTATCTTACATCATCAAACCGGTCATGAATTCTTACACAAAATGTATGAATAAAATGAGAGAAAGAAAGATAGGAGGGGTGGGGAGGGTAAACGTCAGAATCTCTCAGTCAAGTTTTGAGGTTAGGAAGATACGTGAACAAAGTCATCAGAATATTCTCCAGGTCGACTGATGACGCTGAGATCGATTTCAGGCCGTATTCTTACATCTGGAATAATAATCCATATACTGAGTGAGTAAATGAATGAGTGAGCGAGCGAGTGACAGAGTGAGCATGTGAGTGTGTGGGTGAGTGAGTAAGTGATTGAACGATTAATTTATTGCTTCTTCAATTAATTAATCATTAATTAATTGATCTATTCATTGACTCATTGATTGGTCGGTCGTTTGGTTGATTAATTGATTGGTTGGTTAATTCATTGATTAATGTCGCACTAATAATTAATGAATCAATCAATGAATCAATCAACTGATCAATTAATCAAATAAGTCAATCGACTGATTCGTCGAGAGCTCTCTCTCTCTCTCTCTCTCTCTCTCTCTCTCTCTCTCTGTCATCCAGCAGCGCAAATTCCAAAAGTCATCATACATGGTTCTTTTTCTCAAAATGAACTGGTTTCACAGATATGTCATGCCAAAAATCGGAATGTAGCGGTAAACCGTTCTGTGTTACTATCCATGAAACTGGAATTAAAGTTACAACTATTTGGGGGAGGGGGGGGGGGGGGGGGGGGGGGGGGGGGGGGCACGGCGGAATTATCCAATGCGACCTCGCAGTAGCATTTTCTCAACGGCAGTCAATCCGGTGGGTTGCCTCAAGACTTAATTTTGCCGACTGCAGTCAATCCGGTGGGTTGCCTCAAGACTTAATTTTGCCGACGGCAGTCAATCAGGTGGGTTGCCTCAAGACGACTTCATTTAGCCCACGGCAGTCAATCCGGTGGGTTGCCTAAAGACGACTTCATTTTGCCCACGGCATTCAATCCGGTGGGTTGCTTCAAAGCTTCAGATTACCTATGGCAGTCAATCCAGAGGGTTGCCTCAAGACGACTTCATTTTGCCCACGGCAGTCAATCCGGTGGTTTGCCTTCACGACGATTTCATGTTCCCTATGCCAGTCAATTGGTGGAATGCCTCAAAATGACTTCAAGTCTCCACAGCAGTCAATCCAGCGGGTTGCCTCAAGACGACTTCATGTATCCCACGGCAGTCAATCCAGTGGGTTGCCTCAAGATGACTTCCTGTTACAAACGGCAGTCAATTCGGTGGGTTGCCTCAAGACGACTTCATTTGCCCACGGCAGTCAATCCAGTGGGATACCTCAAGACAACTTAATTTTGCCCACGGCAGTCATCCGGTGGGGTTGCCTCAACACGACTTCATTTTGCCCACGGCAGTCCATCCAGTGGGATACCTCAAGACGACTTCATTTTGCCCACGGCAGTCAATCCGGTGGGTTGCCTCAACATGACTTCATTTTGCCCATGGCAGTCAATCCGGTGGGATGCCTCAAGACGACTTCATGTTCCTGACGGCAGTCAATCCAGTGGTTGCCTCAACACGACTTCATTTGCCCACGGCAGTCAATCCGGTGGGCCTTGCCTCAAGACGAATTCACGTACTCCACGCCAGTCAATCGGGTGGGTTGCCTCAAGACGACTTCATTTTGCCCACGGCAGTCAATCGGGTGGGATGTCTCAAGACGACTTCATTTTGCCCACGGCAGTTAATCCGGTGAGTTGCCTCAAGACGACTTCATGTTCCCCACGGTGGGTTGCTTCCAGACCACTTCACATTCTCATGGCAGTCAATCTGGTGGGTTGCCTCAAGATTTTATGTTCCCCATGGCAGTCAACCCAGTGGGTTGCCTCAAGACGACTTCATGTTCCCCACGACAGTCAATCTGGTGGGTTGCTTCAAAGCTTCAGATTACCCATGGCAGTCAATCCAGTGGGTTGCTTCAACACGATTTCATTTTGCCAATGGCAGTCAATCCAGTGGGTTGCCTTCACGACGATTTCATGTTCCCCATGCCAACCAATCGGTGGGATGCCTCAAGACGACTTCAATTTCCCCACAGCAGTCAACCCGGTGGGCTGCTTCAAGACGACTTCATGTTTCCCCATGGAAGTCAATGCAGTGGGTTGGCTCAGGACTACTTTATTTTGCCCACGGGGGTCAATCCGGTGGATTACCTTAAGACACGTCATTGTGCCCATGGCAGTCAATCTGGTGGGATGCCTCAAGACAACTTCATTTTCCCCACGGCAGTCGATCCAGTGGGTTGCCTCAAGACGACTTCATTTTGCCGACGGCATTCAATCCGGTGTGTTCCCTCAAGACGACTTCATTTTGCCCACGGCAGTCAATCCGGTGGGTTGCCCTCAAGACGACTTCATTTCCCGACGGCAGTCAATCCAGGTGGTTGCCTCAACACGACTTCATGTTCACCACGGCAGTCAATCCAGGTGGGATGCCTCAAGACGACTTCATTTTGCCCACGGCAGTCATCCAGTGGGTTGCCTCAAGATTACTTCATTTTCCCACGGCAGTCAATCTGGTGGGTTGCCTTAAGACTTAATTTTGCCAACGGCAGTCAATCCGGTGGGTTGCCTCAAGACGATTCACTTAATTTTGCCCACGGCAGTCAATCCGGTGGGTTGCCTCAAGATGAACTTTATTTTGCCCACGGCAGTCAATCCCGTGGGTTGCATCAAGTTGACCTCAACACGACTTCATTTTGGGCTGCCCCACTGCAGTCCACGGCAGTCAATGCATTGGGTTGCCTCAAGTCGACTTCATTTTTGCCATGGCAGTCAAGACGAATTCATTTTGGTTTGCAGTCAATCCGGTGGGTTGACGACTTCATTTTGCCCACGGCAGTCAATCCCGGTGGTTGCCTCAAGACGACTTCATTTTGCCCACGGCAGTCAATCCGGTGGGTTGCCCTCAAGACGACTTCATTTTGCCCACGGCAGTCAATCTGGTGGGTTGCCTCAAGATGACTTCATTTCCCCACGGCAGTCAATCTGGTGGGTTGCCTCACGACGATTTCAGTTCCCCATGCCAGTCAATCGGTGGAATGCCTCAAGACGACTTCAATTTCCCCACAGCTATCAATCCAGTGGGTTGCCTCAAGACGACTTCATGTTCCCCGCGGAAGACAATTCGTTGGGTTTCCTCAAGACCACTTCATTTTTCACACGGGAGTCAATCCGGTGGGATGCCTCAAGACGACTTCATATTCCCCACGGCAGTCAGTCCAGTTGGTTGCCTCAAGACGGCTTCATTTTGCCCAAGGCAGTCAATCCAGTGCGTTGCCTCAAGACGACTTCATGTTCCAAACGGCAGTCAATCCAGTGGGTTGCCTCCAGACGACTTCATTTTGCTCACGGCAGTCAATCCGGTGGGTTGCCTCAACACGACTCCATCTTGCCGACAGCAGTCAATATGGTGGGATGCCTCAATACGACTTCATTTTGCCCACTACAGTCAATCCGTTGCGTTGCCTCAAGACGACTTCATGTTCGCCACGGAAGTTAATCCGTTGGGTTGCCTCAAGACTTTATTTTCCCTCGGCAGTCAATCCGGTGAGTTGCCTACAGATGATTTTATGTTCCCTACGGCAGTCAATCCGGTGGGTTGCCTCAAGACAACTTCATGTTCCCCATGGCAGCCAATCTGGTGGGTTGCCTCAAGACGACTTCATTTTGCCCACAGCAGTTAATCCAGTGGGTTGGCTCAAAACGACTTCATTTTGTCTACGTCAGTGAACCCAGTGGCTTGCCTCAAGACGACTTCATTTTGCACACGGCAGTCTATCCGGTGGGTTGCCTCAAGACGACTTCATTTTGTCCATGGCAGTAATCCGGTGTGTTCCCTCAAGATGACTTCATTTTTGCCCACGGCAGTCATTCCGGTGGGTTGCCTCAAGTCGACTTCAGGTTCCCCACGCATTCTATCTGGTGGGTTGCCTCAAGACAACTTCATGTTCCCCACAGCAGTCAATACGGTGGGTTGCCTCTAGATGACTTCAGGTTCCCCACGGCATTCTATCTGGTGGGTTGCCTCTAGATGACTTCATGTTCCCCACGGCAGTCAATACAGTGGGTTGCCTCAAGACGACTTCATGTTCACTAGGCGGTCAATACGGTAGGTTGCCTCAAGACGACTTCATCTTCACCACGGAAATCAATACGGTTGGTTGCCTGAAGAAGAGTTTTTGCTCCCCACTGCAGTCAAATCCGGTGGGTTGACTCAAGAACGACTTCATTTTCCCTACCGCAGTCAATCCCGTGGGTTGACTCAAGACGATTTCATTTTCCCCACGGCAGTCAATGCGGTGGGTTGCCTCAAGACGACTTTCATTTGTCCACGGCAGTCAATCTGGTAAGTTGCCTCAAGACGACTTCGTTTTGCCCACGGCAGTCAATCCAGTGGGTTGCCTCACGACGACTTCATTTTGTCCACGGCAGTGAATCCAATGCGTAATGGGTTGCCTCAAGACGACTTCATTTTGCCCATGGCAGTCAATCAGGTGGGTTGCCTAAACACGACTTTATTTTGCCCACGGCAGTCAATCCGGTGGGTTGCCTCGAGACGACTTCATTTTGTCCATGACTCCATGGCAGTCAATTTGGTGGGTTGCCACGAGACTAATTCATCTTCCCACGGCATCAATCCGGTGGGTTGCCTCAAAAGGACTTCATGTTCCCCATGGCGGTAATCCGGTGGGTTCCCTCAAGAAGAGTTCATGATTCCCACTGCAGTCAATCCAGTGGATTGACTCAACACTTCTTGTTACCCATGGCAGCCAATCTGGTGGGTTGCATCTAGAAGACTTATTTTGCCCATGGCAGTCAATCCGGTGGGTCGCCTTAGGACGCTTTGATTTTGCTCACAAAAGTCAATCCGGTGGGTTGCCTCAAGATGATTTCATTTTGCCCACGGCAGTCAATCCGGTGGGTTGCCTCAAGATGACTTCATTTTGCCCGCAACAGACAATCCAGTGGATTGCCTCAAGACAATTTTATGTTCCTCACTGCGGTCAATCCGCTGGTTCCCTCAATACTTCATTTTGGCCATAGCAGTCAATCTGGTGGGTTGCCTTAAATACGCCTTTATTTTCCCCAGATCAGACAATCCAATGGGGTTGCCTCAAGATGACTTCATTTTGTTCACTACAGTGAATCCAGTGGGTTGCCTAAAGACGACTTCATATTCCCCATGGCAGTCAATCCGGTGGGTTGCCAGAAGACCACTTCATGTTCACCACAGCAGTCAATCTGGTGGGTTGACTCAAGACGACTTCATGTTCGCCACGGCAGTGAATCCGTTGGGATGCCTCAAGACGACTTCATTTTGCCCACGGTAGTCAATCCAGTGGGTTTGCATTAAGACGACTTCATTTTGCCTACGGCAGTCATTCCGGTGGGTTGCCTGAAGACGACTTCATGTTCCCCATGGCAGTCAATCCGGTGCGTTGTCTCAAGACGACTTCATTTTGCCCACGGTAGTCAATCCTGTGGGTTGCCTGAAGACGACTTCATTTTGCCCACGGTAGTCGATCCGGTGTATTTTCCTCAAGACGACTTCATTTGGCAACAGCAGTCAATCCCGTGGGTTGCTAAAAGACGACTTCATTTTGCCCACAGCAGTCAATCCGAGGGGTTTCCTCAAGATGACTTCATGTTCCCCAAGGCAGTCAATCCGGTGCGTTGCCGCAAGAGTTCATGTTACCCACGGGCAGTTGAACCAGAAGGTTGACTTAAAACGACTTGAAGTTCGCCACGCCAGTCAATCCGGTGGGTTGCCTCAAGACCACTTCATTCTGCCCACAGCAGACAATCCAGTGGGTTGCCTCACGACAATTTCAAGATCCCCACTGCACTCAATCCGGTGGGTGCCTAAAGAGACGACTTCATGTTCTCCACGGCAGTCAATCTGGTGGGTACCTTCAGATTTGATGCTCCCCACGGCAGTCAATTCTGTGGGTTGCCTCAAAACGACTGCATTTTGCCCACGGTAGTGAATCCGGTGGGTTGCCTCAAAACAACTCCATTTTACCCACGGCAGTCAATCTGGTTGATTGCCTCAAGACGACTTCATTTTGCCCACGGCAGTCAATCTGGTGGGATGCCCTCAAGACGACTTCATTTTGCCCACGGCAGTCAATCCGGTTGGATGCCTCAAGACGACATCATGTTTCCCCAGGGCAGTCAATCCAGTGGATGCCTCAAGACGACATCATGTTGTCTCAACACGACTTCATTTCGCCCACGACAGTTAATCCGGTGGGATGACTCAAGACGACTTCATGTTCCCCATAGCAGGCAATCCGGTGGGTTGCCTGAAGACGACTTCATTTTGCCCACGACAGTCAGTCCGATGGGTTGCCACAAGACGATTTCATTTTGAACATGGCAGTCAATCTGGTGGGTTGCCTCAAGACAAATTCATGTTCACAACAGCAATCAATACGTGGATTGCCTCAAGACTTCATTTTGCCAATGGCAGGGAATCCGGTGGGTTGCCTCAAGACGATTTCATTTTGCCCATAGCAGTAAATCTGGTGGGTTAGCTAAAGTCCCCTTCATTTTGCCCATGGCAGTCAATCCGGTGGGTTGCCTCAAGACCAGTTCATTTTGCCCATAGCAGTCAGCCTGGTGGGTTGCCTCAAGACAACTTCATTTTGCCAACGGCATTCAATCCGGTGGGTCACCTCCAGACGACTTCATTTTCCCCAAGGCAGATAATCCAGCAGGTTGCCTCAAGACGAATTCACTTTGCCCATGGCAGTCAATCCAGTGGGTCGCCTCAAGATGACTTCATGTTCCCCTCGACATTCAATCAGGTGGGTTGCCTCAAGACGACTTGATGTTCCCCAAGGGCGTCAACCCGGTGGGTTGCCTCAAAACGACTTTCATTTTGCCCCCACAGCAGTCAATCCAATGAGTTGCCTCAAGACGACTTCATTTTACCCATGGCAGTCAATCCGGTGGGATGACTCAAGACAAATTCATGTTCCCCACAGCAGTCAATCGGGTGGAATGACTCAAGACGACTTCATTTTGCCCACGGCAGTCAATCCGGTGGGATGACTCAGATAACTTCATTTTGCCCACGGCAGTCAATCCAGTGGGATGACTCAAGACGAATTCATTTTGTCCACGGCATTCAATCCAGTGGGATGACTCAGACGACTTCATTTTGCCCACGGCAGTCAATCTGGTGGGTTGCCTCAAGACGACTTCATTTTGCCCACGGCAGTCAATCCGGTGGTTGCCTCAAGATGACCTCATTTTGCCCAAAGCAGCCAATCCACTAGGATCACTCAAGACGACTTCATTTTGCCAAGGGCAGTCAATACCATGGGTTGCCTCAAGACGACTTCAAGTTCCCCACGGCATTGAATCTGGTGGGTTGCTTAAAAACTTCATGTTCCCTATGGCAGTCAATCTGGTGGGTTGCCTCAAGATGACTTCTTATTGCACATGGCAGTGAATCCGGTGGGTTACCTCTCGACGATTTCATGTTCCCAACAGCTTTCAATCCGGTGGCATGCCTCAAGATGACTTCATGTTTCCCACAGCAGTCAATTCAGTGGGTTGCCTTAAGACTTCATGTTTCCCAGGGCAGTCATTCGGTGGGTTGCCACAAGACAACTTCATGTTCCCCACTGCAGTCAATCCAGTGGGTTACCTCAAGACGACTACATTTTGCCCATGGCAATCAATCCGGCAGGTTACCTCAAGACGACTACATTTTGCTCACAGCAGTCAATCCGGTGGGTTGCCTCAACACGACTTTTTTTTTGCCCAGGCAGTCAATCCGAAGGGTTGCCTCAAGACCACTTCATGTTCCCCAAGGCTGTCAGTCTGGTGGATTGCCGCAAGACGACTTCATTTTACCCACGGCAGTCAATCCAATGGGTTGCCTCAAAACGATTTCATATTCCCCAGGGCAGTAACTCCGGTGGGTTGCCTCAAAACGACTTCATTTGCTCACGGCAGTCAATCCAGTGGGTTGCCTCAAGATGACTTCATTTTGCCCACGGCAGTCATCCCGTGGGTTGCCTTGAGACGACTTCATGTTTCCCATGGCATTCAATCTGGTGGTCTCCTCAAGATGACTTTATTTTGCTCATGGCAGTCGATCAGGTGAGGATGCCTCATGAAGATTTCATGTTCCCCAAAGCAGTCAATCCGGTGGGTTGCCTCAAGACGACTTCATTTTGGCTACGGCAGTCAATCTGGTGGGGCTCCCTCAAGACGACTTCATTTTTGCCCATGGCAGTCATGGGGGGCAGTTTGCCTCAAGACGACTTCATTTTGCACACGGCAGTCAATCCGGTGGGTTCCCTCAAGAAGACTTCATTTTGCCCATGGCAGTCAATCCGGTGGGTTGCCACAAGACTTCATTTTCCAAATGGCAGTCAATCCGGTGGGTTCCCTCAAGACGACTTCATGTTCCCCATAGTAGTCAATGGGGTAGTTTGCCTTCTTAAGATGACTTTATTTTGCCCACGGCAGTCAATTTGGTGGGTTGGCTCAAGACGAATTCATGTTTACCACAGCAATCAATCTGGTGAGTTGCTCAAGACGACCTCATGTCCCCACGGCAGTGAATCTGGCGGGTTGCCTCAAGAGGACTTCATGTTGTACACGCCAGGTTGGTTACCTCAAAATGACTTCATTTTGCCCACACGCCAGTCAATCCGGGGTTGCCTCACGACGACTTCATGTTCCCTATGGCAGTCAAGCCAGTGGGTTGCCTCAAGACGACTTCATGTTACCCACGGCGGTCAATCCGGTGGGTTGCCTCAAGACTTCATGCTCTCCATGGCTGTCAATCTGGTGGGTTGCCTCAAGACAACTTTATTTTCCCCACGGCGGTCAATCTGGTGGGTTGCTTCAAGAGAACTTCATATTCCCCACGATAGTCAGTCTGGTGGGTTGCCTCAAGACGACTTCATGTTCCCACGGCAGTCAATCTGGTGGGTTGACTCAAGACTACTTCATGTTCCCCATGGAAGTCAATCCCATAGTTTTTCTCAAGACGACTTCATTTTGCCCACAGCTGTCAATTTGGTGGGTTGCCTCCAGACGACTTCATGTTCCCCACGGCAGTCAATCTGGTGGGTTGCCTCAAGACGACTTCGTTTTGCGCATGGCAGTCAATCCGGTGGGTTACCTCAAGACGACTACATGTTCCCCACGGCAGTCAATCCGGTGGGTTGCCTCAAACGATTTCATTTTATGCACGGCAGTAAATCCAGTGGGTTGCCTGAAGACAACTTCATGTTCCTGACGGCAGTCAGGTGGCTTGCCTCAAGACGACTTTATTTACCCATGGCAGTCAATCCAGTGGCTTGCCTCACGACCACTTCATTTTGTCCACAGCAGTCAATCCGGTGGGTTGCCTCAAGACCACTTCATTTTGGCCACGGTACTCAATCCGGTGGGTTGTGTCAAGACGACTTCATTTTGGTCACGGTACTCGATCTGGGCGGCTAGGCCCCCGCCGATTTGTAAGCGCTGCTTACAAATCGGTGGGTGCTTTGCAAATCGGCGGGTTAACCCCCCGCCGTTTTGTAAAGTGCTTTACAAAACGGTGCGCGCTTTATATCCTGTTTCTTTGGATTGAAACCATAAACTATAATTACGCTTTCAGTGATTATTCCTGCAATTTTGATGACGGCAGACTGAAATGGTGTGTGTGTGTGTGTGTGTGTGTGTGTGTGTGTGTGTGTGTGTGTGTGTTCATGTGTGTGTGTGTGAGTATATGTGTATGTATATCAGTTTTGTGTATGTAAGCCTGTGCATATGTGTGTGTTTGGAGGGGGAGGGTGGGGGAGTAAACGGTCTATTTCTTTTGCCCTGACTCACTCACACAATCAACAAGTCGAAAGCAGAGGACATTGTTGATGTGTTTTTTATTCATATTTGTTCATTTCTGTAAACGTTACATGAACGACAAAGTGAAATAAAATTGTTTTTAAACGCAATTTTAAGCACATTTCACAGTCGATAAAATAAACACAATTTTCCACACTAAAACGAAATCGTAACTCAGCTTATATTGAGTGAAGAGAATAGCGAAAAGTTAAACTAGTGTGCAGTTTTTCATTCTTTCACCAGAATATTTCACTAAAAGAATAGATATGATTGCCAGACACAATCAGTAAAAAGACAATGCAGGAAAATTATTCGCAGATGGTGAAAATGTTATTTGTAAAAACAAACAAACACACACAACAGCCGTTTGCATGTTTAATAATCAAATTTAGTGGCGGACAGATGAAAATGAAACCCAAAAAAAAAAATCTTACGCTTCCTCCCACTTGGAATTGTGTGCATCAAAGCAAAGTTAAATCATAATTACACATCTTTGTTCTCTTTTACAGCTGCAGTAGGATAGCTGCCCATTTTGATACATAAACTGAACTTGAAACGAGCATAATTTGTTTAATTGTACAAGTTGTAACGGACAAATTCCAGACCACTGAACATAAATGTGAAAAGTAACCTATTTTCATTTCTAAAAACATGTGAATACTTGGACAAGTTAATGATCCTCACCTGCAAAATATCGTTTTAAAATTGCTACACGTTTTCTTCAGTAGAGTCTTGAAAAAATAAATAAAACATGCAGTAGAGTGTTGGTTGGATTTCATCTGCTTTCGTGTCTCAAACAAATGAAATCCATGTTTGAAAGCTCCACCCATGATGGTAATATGTGTTATACTTCAAAGGAATAGGAACACATCCTCTAATGAATTTCTGCCTCTGTTGTAACCAGCATAAAACTACATCTTAGCTAAAATCAGAAATTTTTTACTAGATTATTTTGGATATCTCACTTTCGAAATGAATAACGTCCTTCATTTTGGATCAAATTGGGTCTTATTCAATCTCTTATATATCTGAAAACTTCCAGAATAACTAACGGATTGAGCTGGCATCCATTTTCAATGAACTGCACAGTCTTTTTGCCTTCTAGATAAAGAGGGTGTTTGAGAGGTAAAAGATCATTCAGTTGTATTGAATAGATCACATGACTCAAGACTGACGCATGTATTACACGAAATTCTGCTTATTACTCTGTTATATTTATATTTTTCCTCCTGTGTATAAATCGTTTTGCTTCAGGAGTATCATGGATGAAACGAGGTAATTCACAATTTAGACCCCTACTTATACGTATCAGTGTGCGACTGTGAACTAAGTATTTCTTGATGAAGCTGAAAGTTTGCATACAATTGGGTGAAAGGTTACTTGCAATGAGAGAGAGAGAGAGAGAGAGAGAGAGAGAGAGAGAGAGAGAGAGAGAGAGAGAGAAGTAAAATAAGTTAGCAGACTTGTCTTTTTTCTCTTCGTTAGTGTGCTCCTCAAAACGACGTGTGTCAGTCCGCCATCTTGATGAGCAAAAGAAAGTCATCAAAATTGCGGGAATAATCACTGAAAGCGTAATAACAGTTTATCATCATTTTAATCCAAAGAAGCAGGATATAAAGCGCCCGCCGTTTTGTAAAGCGCTTTACAATACGGCGGGGGCTTAACCCGCCGATTTGTAAAGCACCTGCCGATTTGTAAGCGCTCTACAAATCGGCGCTTCTTACAAATCGGCGGTTTTATAAGTCATGCAATGTGCGCCGATTTGTGAGCGCTTACAATGCGGCGCTGCTTACAAATCGGCGGGTTACAACGACTTCATGATCCCCACTATAGTCAATCCGGTGGGTTGCCTCAAGACGACTTCATTTTGCCCAAGAAAGTCAATCTGTTGGGTTGCCTCAAGACGACATCATGTTCCCCACAGCAGTCAAACTGGTGGGGTTGCCTGAAGAGTTTATGTTCCCCACGGCAGTGAATTCGTTGCGTTGCCTCGAGACCACTTCATTTTCCCCACAGCAGTCAAGCTGGTGGGTTGCCTCAAGACGATTTCATTTTGCCAACGGCAGTCAATCCGGTAGGTTGCCTCAAGACGACATCATTTTGCCCACGGCAGTCAATCTGGTGGGTTGCCTCAAGACCACTTCAATCTGCCTGCTGCAGTCAAACTGGTGGGTTGCCTCAAGACGATTTCATGTTCCCCACGGCAGTCAATCTGGCGTGTTGCCTCAAGACGACTTCATTTTGTTGAAGGCGGTCAATCTGGTTGGTTGCCTCAAGACGACTTCATTTCGTCCACGGCATTCAATTCGGTAGGTTGCCTCAAGACAACTTCATGTTCCCCACGACAGTCCATCTGGTTGGTTGCCTCAAAATGACTTCATTTTGCCCACGGCAGTAAATCTGGTGGGTTGCCTCAACACGTTATGTTCCCCATGGCAGTAAATCCGTTTGTGATGCCTCAAGACGACTTCATTTTTCCCCACAGCAGTAAATCCAGTGGGTTGCCTCAAGATGACACCATGTTCCCCATGGCAGTCTATCCAGTGGGTTGCCTCAAGATGACTTCATTTTTGCCCACGGCAGTTAGACGGTGGGTTGCCTAAAGATGACTTCATGTTCCCCCACAGCAGTCAATCTGGTGGGGTGCCTCAAGAAAACTTCATGTTCCCCATGGCAGCCAATCCAGCGTGTAGCCTCAAGATGGCTTCACTTTGCCCAAGGTAGTCAATCTGGTGGGGTTGCCTCAAACTACTTCATTTTGCCCACTGCAGTCAATCTGGTGGGTTGCCTCAAGACAAATTCATGTTCCCCACGGCAGTCAATCTGGTGGGTTGCCTCAGGCGACTTCATGTTCCCCATGACAGTCAATCTAGTTGGTTGCCTCAAGACGAATTCATGTTCCCCACGGCAGTGAATGTGGGTGGGCTGCCTCAAGAAGACTTCATTTTGCCCACGGCAGTCAACCCGGTGGGTTGCCTCAAGATGACTTCATTTTGCCCACGGCAGTCAACCCAGTGGGGGTTGCCTCAAGATGACTTCTTGTTCCCCATGGTAGTGAATCTGGTGGGTTGCCTCAAGACGACTTTATTTTGCCCGCGGCAGTCAATCCAGTGGGTTGCCTCAAGACAAATGTTCCCATGGCAGTCAATCTGATGGGATTGCCTCAAGATGACTTCATTTTGCCCATGGCAGTCAAGTCGGTGGGTTGCCTCAGGATGACTTCATTTTTCCTCACAGCAGTCAATCCGGTGGGTTGCCTCAAGATGATTTCATTTTGCCCACAGTGGTGAATTTGCTGCTGGGTTGCCTCAAGACGTCTTCATGTTCCCTATGGCAATCAATCCGGTGGGTTGAGTCACCACGAATTCATGTTCCCCACAGCAGTCAACCCAGTAGGTTGCCTCAAGACTTCATGTTCCCCATAGCAGTCAATCCAGTGGGTTGCCTCAAGACGACTTCATTTTGCCCATGGCAGTCGATTCGGTTGGTTGCCTCAAGATGATTTAATTTTCCCCACGGCAGTCAATTCGGTGGGTTGCCTCAAGACGACTTCATGTTCCCCATGGCAGTCAATCTGGTGGGTTGCCTCAAGATGACTTCATGTTCCCCACGGCAGTCAATCTGGTGGGTTGCCTCAAGACGACTTCATGTTTCCCACGGCAGTCAATCTGGTGAGTTGCCTCAAGACTTCACGTTCCCCATGGCAGTCAATCCAGTGGGTTGCCTCAAGACGACTTCATGTTCCCCACGGCAGTCAGTCCGGTGGGTTGCCTCAAGATAACTTCATGTTCCCCACGGCAGTCAGTCTGGTGGGTTATCTCAAGACGACTTCATGTTCCCCACGGCAGTCAATCGGTGGGCTGCCTCAAGACGACTTCATTTTCCCTCGGCTGTCAATTCGGTGGGTTGCCTCAAGACGACTGCATTTTGCCCACGGCAGTCAATCCTGTGGGTTGCCTGAAGACGACTTGACATTGACTGCTCCCTGTGGATTGCCTTGTCATGGGCTTGTGGCAGGCCAAGTCGGGCTGTAGCTGTGGACAGGGCGGTCGGAAGGAGCGGCTGGGATGTAACGCCACCAAGGTGCACAGAAGATGTGATAGCAATGAATAAATAAATACATATATAAATATAAACAGATAAATAAATAGATAACAGATAGATGAATAAATACATGAATACATAAACAGATAAACAAAATTTTTGGGGAAACCCCCCTGCTGAACCAACAAACCAAACTTCCATAATAAATGAATAAATAAGATAAAATTAAAAACCCCGCTGAATCAACTGAACCAAACTTCATTTTAATAAAAAAAAGGCTAAAGGTGATACAGGCTGATCCCTCGAAATTTTGGGCACGGATCTGTGGTCTGGATCCGGATCAACCTGCCAATCCAATATAAACAGATGTGCAGGGAGAATACCATTTCAGCCACCACGGGGGGAAAAAGTGGATGCTGGGACTGTTTCACATCAATGACGAAATTATTACAAATCTTTCCAGTGAAAACGATCGCAATGAAGTCAGGGGACCATACTGACAGCGTAATACGAAAGCAATATATCTTTATGGAATATTAAAACTTACTGGTTGGCTCTGTCATTTTCACTTCTTGAAAGACGATCCAAGATGAAAGCACGAACCTTTCTCGCTAGAAGAAGAGGGAATGAGTGCGACTCGCATTTTGCGCCTCTGAAGTGACATGGCTGAGTAAGTTTCAAAGTGATGCGTCTGCAGAAGAAAATGGAACCAACCTTAAGAGAAAAATATTCTCTGTTACTCCTGTGAACAAAACGGAAAAGCAAATTACAAGACAGAAGACAAACGCGTTTCGACCTATTCTGTCTCAGCATAAAGACAAACAACGTTAAGGACAATGACTTAAGCGCTGAATTCGAGAAATAAGCGAACACTCGTTCTTCGTTTTCGTTGTCCTGAATGCTGTTTCTCTTGCGTAATGAAGACCATTATGTAATTTGTTTGTCCTTTTTGTCTGGCCGAGTAATATGATATTTTTTCGTTATTGCTTCGTTATGGCTGAGTGTCATCTGAATACCAGTATTGTTTCGGGTATTCATTAATGCACCCCAGCGGGAATACGTACAAAGCTGGCACACCCATAGATGGACGACACACCACACACGTTACCATCATTCTACATATAGACGGACGACGACACACCCACACACGTTAACATCATTCTACATATAGATGGACGACACACCCACACACGTTAACATCATTCTACATATAGACGGACGACACACCCACACACGTTAACATCATTCTACATATAGACGGACGACACACACCCACACACGTTAACATCATTCTACATATAGACGGACGACACACCCACACACGTTAACATCATTCTACATATAGACGGACGACACACCCACACACGTTAACATCATTCTACATATAGACGGACGACACACCCACACACGTTAACAACATTCTACATATAGATGGACGACACACCCACACACGTTAACATCATTCAACGCGTGTCGGATGCAACTGTGTGTGGCAGCAAAGAGTCATTGTCTCTGACATCAAAACTCCGGAACCTAGTGTTAAAAGGAATGTAAGGTAACTCCGCCCTTTAACATGGACAGACAAATCAGAAGACAACACAACGCGTTTCCATTTCCAGGTCTACTTCGGGCAAGATAAACACATTCAGGACAATGAAAACGAAGAACGAGCAAATCACTCATCTTCTAAAATTTGGCGCAAGACAGGCATTGAAAGTAGCTTAGGTCAATGTTGAGCAGAACCGACGGGGAATGTGAAAAAACAAATTCTATGTCTAGGATTCGAACCAGGAGTTCTCATTTTCACGTCAGCGACTTTGCACTCTGCAAAGCACTCGTCTTCTTGCCTTTAATGTTATTAGCATGTATAAAGAAATCACTTGACACAGACATCGCAGCGATTAAAAAAAAAAAAAAAAAATACATGCATGTCAGATCAGACATATGGACAAATGTACATGGAACCGATGCACAACTAAATCCAACAAAAATCCAAAGGGATCTTCTTTTCTAAAATCAAAGATAGACATGTTCCTATCGTGGAAAAAAATGTACAAATCTTGATGAATAAAATTTTTTTTTCCACATGTGAACTGTTCTTTGAATGAAGCAACATCAGTCCTGCTGCTTATGCACACTCTTGTGGCTTGTGTGCTGTTGACCGGCTCTCTGCCGTGCCAGGATGGTCAGCAACAGTTGTTCCGACCGCTTCTTCCTGTGCTCCAGAGAACAACATTGACCGCATAGAGCAGCGGGCTGAGAGCTGGGCTGACCGACAGACCCAGGACAGTCACAATGACCTGTACATCACTTGGAACGCTACTGTTCTCTCTGCCGACATCCACCACGCTCCCACCAGAACCCTGCACGCCGTGGCCGACCCCACTATGGCGAGGAGTCTTCTGGCGACGAGCAGCTCCAGGGTCCTTCCGCTGGAATCTGTCGCAATGATCAAAGTCCGGTTCAGAGTCCAGCCGACCAAGCCTTGAGCTGCGACTACGATGGGACACAGACTGAAATGGAAGAGAAGCAGAAGAACAAAGTAATGAGATGGGTGGTGACGAATGTGATTCAGGTCTAAAGAATGGGCGCTGTGGTCTTTCCCTGAAGCGGGACAGGCAGGCACAAGGCAGTGTGACCGTAGAAACTCCAGCGCGGTGTTTCAAAGGACAGGGGAAGTGTGGCCAAAAGAAGGCCAGTGATCCATATCACCAAACTGACCAGGTGAGCTGATTTGGGGACAAAGCAGAAGCGGTTCAGGGACTCACACACACCACCAACGCTCTGTCCAGTGTCATCACACAGATCAGGAAGAAAGACACCTGAGCCGACAGGACGAACACCATTCCGGCAGACGTGCATGTGACGCTGGATCTCCACAGGACGTCTTTCCACAAGTACGTACCCTGAAACACTCTATCTGCTACCGTTATGATCATCAAATACATGCCTCGTAAAATGTCAGACACACCCAAGTGCAGCAGCAGAAACACCCCACAGCCAAATGACTGGAAGTGTTTCCGAATGATAACCCAGTAAAATAAGGCTGAAAGATTGCCGCCCAGGGTGATTGTAGCAAGCAGGGCTAAAGAAATTCTGAGTACTTGACTCTGAAGCAGGTGGTCGCAGGAAGACACAGGGTCAGACTGAGACTTACACCCATGTGGGTTAAACTGTTTGGGGAGCACAGCTGGGCAGCACAGCTTGTGGTTTGAGGATGTCACTGATTCCAGTTCCGTTAACTGGTAGAAAATATCTGGAGGAAACAGCTGGAGGGGGCACTGCCAGAGGTCTAAAGAACGAACAGATTTCAGTGGCTGGAATCCTCCATCAACAACGTGGTTCAGCCCGGTGTTGGACAGGTTTAAGGTCTGAAGATGAACCAGATTCCTTAACTTACTGGCATTCAATTGACTGATCTGAATTTCTGACAAATCTAGCACTATCAGATTTTCAAGCTCAACTATAGCTGTCACGCTGGAATGAAACTGAAGAGGGTTTATCAGCTAAGATCAGAATTTCTACACTTTTCATCTTTTCCAAGTCGTCAGCATGAAGGTGGAGTAGGCGATTTTGACTCAAGTCGAGACTTTTAAGGTTTGGAAGCTCCGGTGCTTGAACATGAAGCAAAAAGCAATTGGATACGCTCACATGAATTAACATGGTGTTGAGCACCAAGTCCCTCAGGGTCATGTTCGTTCCGTCAGCGTTTAAGAACCGGAGTTCCGGATGGTCAGTGGCAGCAAAACTCTGGCTGCAGTAAAACGCCATCCCGAAGCATCTGCAAGCAGGTGGACAGGCAAAGTGCACACAACAATTCATCGTCATTCTGAGGGCACTGGCCATACCTGTCGTCACACATGTGCTCGGCGTGCAGGCACACACGGGCCTGGCGACAGCGGTAGTAACCGGGACACTCGTATGTCTCACAGTCTGCTTCATCTTCATGTTCTGGGCAGTCATACACTTTGTTACACCTCAGGTAGACCGGCAGACAGTAGTAGCCGGGAGAGAGACACTGGAAGTGAGTTGAGGGACAGGATGTGTTGTGCTCAGCTGTGCGGAGAGGACTGATCACAAGGAGTCCCCTGGAATCCATGTCGACGATGGCTGGCGGAGGGGCAGTCCCTTCATACTGTTCACGATAATATGTTTTTTGCTCGCCACAAGACTCCTCTCACTCACTGCCCGAAACACAATGCTTCACGTAGTCACAACGCTGGTGTTTGGGTATACACTGAAAGCAAATGGGTGACAGTGTACAGTGGTGAACCGATTCAGACAAGCCTGTTGTCATCTAACTGTTCCAGTAGTCAGTATACACTGTTCACTATTATTGTTTTCTCTCTTCTTATGGTCCAAAAACTATTAACATTTTATGATTAACAACATTCAACAGATTCTGTCTATGCATGAGCCGCATCGAAATCTCTATCAGTACATTTGTGAAATCGTCAGAAAACTCCCATTCTTTTCAACACCCCCCACTATCCATCCATTATAGCTAATTAATATTCTGGTTAAATTTTAAGATTGTGCATTTAATGATAATATTATTTCATGGAAGACTGACGTTTTTTCAAAAAGAAAATTTGCTTCCCGCTATTTCGTGTGCAGTCAATTTGTGGATTTTCACATTTCTTTTATGCTGACATCCACTGGTTGCATTCGAACGGTCCTCACCAGTTAAAGAACAAACCTTTAATACTGTAACTTTTGATGATGTCTGGCTACGTTCAGAATCCTGTCGAGTTCAGAATTGATTTTTTTTACCTCATGAAAGAAAATAAAAAGCATGAAACCCTTTGGTGCGGGGTGTAAAAACAAACATTCAAGACAAAATCTTCTGGATTTTCAAAAGAAGAAAACAAAGAAAGAATCCAGCCGAGCTAACACTCCAAGGGAGGCACATTAGACTATACCCGTCATAGAAGAGTATCTCCTATGGGCCATTGCAAAAACATATCCTTGAAGATAGTAGGATTATTAAACTGGGGATCGGTGCATTTACACGTTCCTTTTGTTACAAGGAATTTCCACCAGTGCGTGAGGGTATGTCTTCGATGTTTTATTTATAAAGAGACAGTGAAGATGGCTCAGAAACTTCCATGAAGGTAACATGACATTATAAGCTGGCTCTCTTCTTATTTAACAAGCCT
>JADBJO010023336.1:0-26699 GCA_016801955.1 Conus betulinus
AGTGCAACTGCTGTAACAAGCGAACGATTAAGAGAACAATTTAGAATTCAGAAAGTTTACACGACATCTTGGTTTGAGTACGCTTGATCTTCACCTCTGCAAATTGTAGATTCGCTGCCTCTATTAATAGTTACGAGAGTGTGACCCTTTAGGTTCATCAAGTCATGTGCTACAGAAGTTGTATTCAGTGAAATCTTGATGGTAACCAACTTCTTAGTCTTTATTTCTCCACAACTATGGATGCACCTAATTTCTATGTTCCCTTCATGGCCCTGAAGACTCATTATTCCTCTAGTGTTCACTGTGTTATCTCCTGTTGGTACGCTGAAAATAACACTGTCGGAACATGCGCCTTAAATATCGATCGATGAACCTCTGTAACTACCTTGACCCCACCCGTGCCTTCTTTCAGTGGGGTCTGCGCCTGTGGGTTGAGCTGTATCCAGCCACTTCACCTTGAAGCATTCACTTCTGTACCTCTGTGGACGTCATCTTCTGGAGCGTCTGGTGGCAGGTCAATGTTTCTGGTGGCAGGTCTTGATGTTGTTGCTTCTTGCAAAGTTGTGCAGGATCAGGCAGGCAGTGGATGATCTGAAAACCAAACAGAACATGTACATGTTTCCATGAAATTTGCACATTTACATGTATGGCAATATGTTGTGAACCTGCAGTCAAGATTTAAAAAATGCGCCCCCTTAGCTTTTTATCAAGGCTATAAGGACAATGACTTTTTTTCTTGGGTCTAAGGTCTTGGCATAGTGAGGTGGGGCCCAGTTTTCTCCTTTCAACATTTTAACCTCCACCAAGAATAATTTTTCAGTCAGCACCCATTTGCACCTGGTTGGATTTATGAAAATTTGATTACACTGCCTTTCCTATGGACACACTAACAGTGCCATAAATTTCAAACCCAAGACTTCTTGCTTGTAACCCCCAAATGCTAAACACTGAACTGTGGCAGCTCAAAAAAACAAAAGGGAAAGATTCATTTGTTCATGAAAATGTTTATGCATGTTTTCAAAATGTGGCTCCTCGGGTTCAGAAATTTAGCTCTCGCAGTATAGTGAAATTAGGACTACAGTCTTGTAACATAATTTTTCACAGGTTTTGTGTGCATGTAATGATTCTATTTTTGTTCCACATATTCTTCTTGGATTCCCATTACTACATCCATTGTATCATGCTGAGGGTGTATGCAATGAATATGGCAGCATTGAAAATATTCTGTACACAGCTATATTTTCAATTTTTTTTTTATATGGGTGCTGTCTTAGCAATCACATACTTATAGGCAAGCTGTGGTATTTTTCTTGATTAAGGTAGTTACATTATTATTTTGTTAAGTATTGCATTCTTTTATTTAACTCTTTATTTAAGTGAGTTTTTCTGTTTGTTTTTCTTTTGTTTAATACTTTTCTTTCACTTCAGTCTAATATCATGTTTGATGAAAAGGCTTCAAATACACTACTAAACTGAACTGATTATGAGTTTGATCCTGGTGTTGTGTGTTGCTGGCTGTGCATCTGTAATCTTCTGCCTGTGCCTTTTCAAACTTTGATATGTTGGAATGGTGGTGTGTGTGTGTGTGTGTGTGTGTGTGTGTGTGTGTGTGCATATGTTCCTCATGCATGGCCACAGTTCTCAACCCGATCAATAAACGCGGGTATCACTATCAAGCAGAAAGAGACATGCACCCCACAGCCATAGTTGTACACCTAAATTTTGCTTCATGTTCCACCTTCAGTCATTTCAGGTGAAAACTGTACTATGTAAAACTTAAAATTGTTTTTATATGCTGTGTATCACCACCCTTTTTGAAATGAACATTAGCAAAAATGCTACTTGATCTGTTCTAAACAATACAAGCCAAAAAAATAAGAAAAATACCAAAAGCTTGTGCAGTCATCTATAACGGATTTGTAATTCTTAGTCTGTTCAGTTCAGTGCATGTTACATTTCAAAAAACAAAAAACAATCTTACCTGCACATTGATTGAATGAAAGTTTTTGTGGTTGACATATTCCTGTTCCCCCTCCGTTGGAGCCTGAATCTTAACATGGTTCCATCAATGCACCCGATGATGTTTGGGAAAACCTGGGTTCATCCTGAAAAAAAAGCAATAAAACATTAAAAGCATCCCAACACTTAATTTGATGAAAGGTCAAACACACACACACACATCCCACACTCAAACAAATGAATAATTGAACAGGGTCCTTTTTTGGCAACTGTCCCATAATGGACGCATTAAAATCATTTCAAAGTTCTTGTTTGTATGGAATGGCCCCTGGACCAAGACTGATGGTGATGTGGACGTTAAACCCGAAATAACAACATCCCAACCCATACTCTCTCACACAGTGGCACAGACACATACACACTGACACAGACTGAAAAAGCAGCTTAACTGAAACAAGTTGATGAAAACTATTAAAAGGCCATAAACATGATGAAGTCACACTCACACGCACACTGACACTACGCAACAGTGATACATACAGGCACGAAGACAGATTTAGCCTACACACAACCAAGAGCTAAGCCAACTATCGTAGCAGACGAACTTGGGAGCTAGATCTATCTGCTTGTCCGAGAATGAACAGACGTCAGACTGATCACGCACACACATACACAGACTGTGACGCACACAAAGTGGCAGTCACAGACAGACACAAACATACACATCACATATATTTTGGTCACAATTTTACGAACTATTCTATTGTGTACTAACCCGTAGAAATTTCTGGCTGATCGCAGCAGCCTCGGCATCAGTCGCTGGCATTTTCACTTCCACAGGCAGGCGGGCGCAACGAGGCCAGTGTCACTCTCCTAACAATTCTTGATGTTGTTTTCTGGTAATCTTCAACTTTAGAATACTAAACTCAGGGGGGGCTGTTTAGACGAAAAACAAAAGGTGTCTTAGGCTCACCTCGATGCGCTAAGTTGAATGGAACCCTCAGCTAAGCTGTACGACCACTACTTACCCATGAAACTGCGACAATTACACAGTAAGCTCAGCCGATCACAGCCAGAGCAACCACCTGCAAGCCATTTTGACTGCTGATCACGTGTTGTATTTTTTTTTTTTTTAATTTGGATCATGCTCAAAATGGCGTGCAGGTGGGGAAGGAGTACTCAGCTTACTGTGTATTTGTCGCAGTTTCATGGGAAAGGAGTGGTCGTACAGCTTAGCTGAGGGTTCCATTCAACTTAGCGCATCGAGGTGAGCCTAAGACACCTTTTTGTTTTTCGTCTAACAGCCCCCCCTGAGTTTAGTATTCTAAAGTTGAAGATTACCTGTTTTCCCTCAGATGCGCCGATTGTTTCATCAACATCATCTTGAAATGTGCCAGTGGCAAATAAAAGCGCAGTGCCAGACACACTTGTAGAGCAGGGGGCAGAGTTCCGTGTCTCCTTCTGTGCAAATCAAATTCAATGTCTTCTCAAAAGGGTATCTGTCAGCTGGATGATGTTGTGACGACGAAATCTTAACTTCGCGTGACTTTCTCCATCATTGAACGTGTCGAACGGATTCGTTCTGTCCCGTAAAATACGGTTCTCCGCAATAGTTTGCCTTCGTTGGTGGAAAAACATAACGTTGGCAGACATCTTTGTTTTCATCTAACCCAGGGCGGACTCCTGCCTTCTCCTCGTTGTAGCTTACTCGACCGTCACCCACTGCTAAACACGAGGTTAAAGGTTACTCTCGTCATATAGATCCCTAAGTAACGGCCCTTCGAGCTTACAACGGGGTAGGGAGGTCACTTCCCTGTCACCCACGACATGTATGTAACGGCCCCTGATCATTCCAATCCATTTGGTCCCTTGTTGTTGTTTCAGCTCTGCCGCAGTGTCTCGCCTCCAGCTGTTGCGAGGCCGGCCTCTCTTCCTCTTTCCCTGCGGGTTCCAGGTCAGGGCTGGGCGTGTGGTGCTAGATGCTGGCTTCCTGAAGGTGTGTTCGATCCAGCCCCACTTCCTTCGCAGTATCTGCTTGGCCATTGGTTCCTGTCCTGCACGCTCCCACAGATCTTCGTTTCGGATCTTCTCCTGCCATCGGATTTTGTAGATGCGCCTCAGACAGGTGTTGATGCAACTCGTGTGTGTTGTCCGCCATGTTTCGCATCCGTAGAGCAGAACTGACTTCACATTTGAGTTGAAAATGTGTAGTTTGGTTCTTATGCTGATTCCTCCAGATGCCCAGATGTTCTTGAGCATGACGAAAGCTGCTCTTGCCTTGCCGATTCTGCTGCTGTGATGTCTCGGTCCATGCCTCCCTGTTGGTCAACCACGCTTCCCAGGTAGACGAAAGACTCCACCTCCCTGATGGGCTCTCCACCGACTGTGACTGATGTGCTGGCAGTGGTGTTGATTTTCATCAGCTCGGTCTTCTTCCTGTTGATCTTGAGCCCTGTTTCGGCTGATGTGGACTCCAGGCGAGTGGTCTTGTCCTGCATCTGGCTATGGCTGTGTGACAGGAGCGCCAGGTCGTCAGCGAAGCCGAGGTCGTCCAGCTGTGTCCAGAGTGTCCACTGTATACCGTTGTTCCTGCCTGTTTGTAGTGGTCTTCATGATCCAGTCAATGACCAGGAGGAAAGGAACGGTGACAGCAGGCACCCCTGCCGAACTCCGTCTTCACCTCGAAACTTTGGGACAGCTGGCCGGCATGGGCAATCCTGCAGTTCATGTCCTGGTAGGTGTGCACCGGATGAGGGGGATGATCTTCTCGGGGACTCCATAATGCCTCAGCAGCTTCCACAGCGTCCCTCTGTCCACACTGTCGAAGGCCTTCTCATAATCTATGAAGTTGATGTAGAGGGGGGAGTTCCACTCCAGCGACTGCTCCACAATGATGCGCAGGCTGGCGATCTGGTCGGCACATGATTTGTTCTGCCGGAAGCCTGCCTGCTGGTCTCGGAGCTTGGGATCGACAGCCTCCTTCATCCTCTCCAGTAGAACCCTGTTGAGAAGCTTGCCTGGTATTGACAGGAGCATGATCCCTTGGTATTGCTGCAGTCCCTGAGGTCTCCCTTCTTTGGCAGCCTGATGATGATTCCTTCTTTCCACTGGGCTGGTGCCTCCTCCTTCTCCCAGATCTTGCTGAAGAGGCTGTACAGCATGTTTGACAGCCATCTCTATGTCTGCTTTGATGGCTTCTGCTGGTATCTCATCCGGTCCTGCAGCCTTCCAATTTTTCAGAGTCATGATGGCCTTCTTAATCTCTACCTTTGAGGGTTTTGTCGCAGCTGATGGGCAGTTCTGTCTCTGCGGGTGGGATGTCTGGTGGTGCGTCAGGGACGGGGCGGTTCAGCAGCTCCCTGAAGTGTTCTGCCCATTGTTTCAGCTGTTCCTCGGTTGTTGTCAGTGGTTTTCCATTCTTGTCCTTCACTGGCTTGTCTGTCTGCTGGAACTTGCCCATCAGCTTCTTGGTCACCAGGTACAGGTCCTTCAAGTTCCCTTGTCCGGCTGCTGCCTCTTGTTTGACTGGCCAGGTCGTCAAAGTAGTCCCTCTTGTCCGTCTTGATGCTCCTCTTTACTTCTCTGTTCACTGCTGTGTGCTCTTCCTGTGCCTTTGGCTTAGCTGCTCTTGTTCAGCTTATGTTCAGTGTAGTTTTCTTCTCTCTCCTTGCTTCCAGCTTGTTAATGGTGTCAGCAGAAATCCATTCCTTGTGCTGGGTCTTCTTCTTGCCAAGGATCTCTTCACTTGTGTCATGCCAGAGCTTCTTGCAGAGTTCCCACTGTGTTTCGATGTCCGTTTTCACCGTCTTCTATCAGCTCTTGTAGCGGCTGACACCTGTTGGAAAGGCTGATCTGGAATGCTGCTTGTGTGTCCCTGTTTCTGAGCAGTCCGACATTGTACCTTGCCCGTGTGTTGTTGGCACTGGTGAATCTCTTGAGGCGAAGTCTCACTGTTGTTAAAAGAAGGTGGTGGTCTGATGACACGTCGGCACCTCTCATCACTCGTACGTCCCGCCATGATCTCCTGAACTTGCGGCTAATGCAGATGTGGTCAATCTGGTTCTCTGTGACGTGGTTCAGGGATCTTCATGTGGCCTCGTGGATGCGCTTCTGTGGGAAGATGCTTCCTCCTATCACCAGCTGGTTCAGGGTGCACAGGTCTGCAAAACGCTCACCATTCTGGTTTATCTGTCCCAGTCCGTGTGTCCCCATGATGTCCTCGTAGCTTGTGTTGTCCGTTCCAATCTCGGCGTCGACATCTCCCATCAGTATGGTTATGTCCTTTGCTCCTCTTCTGTCTATCACTGTCTGCAGTTGCTGGTAGAAGTCATCTTTCTTCTTCTCTTCTTCCGCATCACTGGTGGGAGCATAGCACTGGATGATGTTCAGCCTGATGTCATTCTTCTTCATGGTAAACTTGGCTGTGATGATGCGGGAGTTGACAGGTTCCCATCCGATGAGTGCCCCCTGTGCCTCTGGTGCCAGCATCAGGGCCACACCCTCAGTGTGGGGGGCTCCATCCTCTGGGTGTCCTGAGTACAGCAGCTGTTCTCCAGATGAAAGTCTCAGCTGTCCTGACTGTAGCCACCTTGTCTCACCCAGTCCTAGCACTCTGATCTTGTAGTTTTTCATCTCTCTTGCAACTTGGATGGTTTTTCCTGTTTTGTACATCGTCCTAATATTCCATGTGGCTACTCTCGTCGTTGTCCTGGGTGTTAGAAGGGGAGTCAGCCTTGCAGCTTCCTTTTGGCTTTCATTGCACCGCGTCATAAGTCTCCAAGATGGAGACCCCTCCCTGCCTAGGTGAATGTTTTGGTTCATTGTCGATGCTTCTGTAACTGGTCTTTTTTACAGGTAGGGTTGTCAGCTCTACGCAAACCCCTTTATCCTCCGGGCGAGGTGGTTCTGCCTTAGTCGCTTCTTATGACATGCATGACAGGGCAGTGGGTTTACTATTATTAGATACATAAGAATTTTTTTTTACAAAGCGTTTAGTTGACTTTAAAGGTAAACGCTATCGGAATACATTTTGCATTCTTGGAACTTATCACTTCAAGACGAGTTTTGTTCCCTGGACTATTTTAAATCAGATTTTCTTGTCGACCTGACAGATTCGATTTTGTTTGCACTGTGACATGCCTGAAACACCCGAATCCACACTGCAGAAAGCTTGTTTCTTTTGTCTGCAGCTTCATGTGGCCCTTACCACCCCAAAATCTACATCTGCTGTGGCGGACGGCTGAGATGAAATTCACCTACAACCTCTGCTGTGGATCTCTGGTTTACAGCACTAAGTCTAAAATCTGCTGCGGTGGACGTGTGTACAGGAAAAACTTCAGTAAATGTTGCGGAGCGCAGCCCTACTACACCAACACCCAGATTTGCTGTAACGGACGGGTGTACTACAAATGGAGAACGAGATTATGTTAATACTTTCAGTGACAATTAAGGGCTTCCCAAATTCCAGCAATCTGTCAGAGCGTGCTGACTTTTCAAAAATGTCTCTTTTATTCTTTGAGTCGCCCTGTTTTAAATGCTCGTCACTTCGTCATTTGCAAAGCAGTGCTCTAACTCCCCCGAGTAAAGCAAGACAGAGTTTAATTTAAAAACCTACAGCGTTCTTTTTCCTGCTCATTGTAAAACAGTAGCTTCCCAAATCCCTTAAACTGGTGCAGAAATGCAGTATATGACTTGTTGAAGGCATGTGACGCTCCATCACATTTAGTCTAATGACATGAATCATTTCCCCCATGCCACAACTAAAAAGGAAGAATATTCATGTGGCGTGACTAGTGTAGCGGGCGTCCCCAATATTGTGAGGATTACTCAGGAAAATGGGCAAGGGTGTCTTTTTGATGAAAGTAACCACTGAGAGATAGTTTAACAAGGGCTGGTAAGGTGCTGGTCATGTCTTTTGAACACTGATTATGCACTCACTAGGAGGAGGGAAGAAAGAATTAGTTTTAGCCCAGGAGATGGCCTTAAGACTCGAGCCTATCAGCACGTTGGTCAAGGGGTCCTCACCACTGACCAGTCATTACCAGCAGAGCCATAGATAGTTAGGGAAAGGTACAGGGGAAAACCTTAAGAAAAGAGAAAGAAAGAATTCAGATGTTGAACTGGGAAGCAGGTTACTTACACGAACCTTATTCGTGTTTCAGCCCTTCATCCTTCTCCCCATCAGCGATTCCTCCTCTGATGCTGCGATGGCATCTGTTTCTTAAGTGCTGAGACGGGTGTTTAACGATGGCCATGGTGTGGGGAACTCACCAATAGTTCAGCCCCAGCAATTGAAGACCCCGGGTAGAGGAGTCAGATCTCATCGTTTTCCCCAGTGACTGAAGAGTTCAAGGGGCAAGCACGTTTTCTAATGTGGACAAGGCATCATGACAGTAAGGGCCGAGTGTTCTCACTGATGCAGGTATGGCCTCATGAATACATGGATTGTTTATTCTCCTGGTCTGGATATTGGGTTAATGTTGTGTAGAAGGCCATGACTTTATATTCTTGGAGGATGTGGATATTATGTCTCTAGCAAGAAGGAGAATCTAGAAAGTCTTCATTCATATAAATTCGTAACTTGATTTATCTCTCAGTGTGAGAGAGAGAGAGAGAGAGAGAGAGAGAGAGAGAGAGAGAGAAGAGAGAAGAGAGAGAAACATGTATAGAATTTGTTTGATAACTACTCGAGTGTGATGTTGGAATTGTTCAATTCATTTAGTAAAGTGTTTTCCCTGGAGGAGAGGGGGTGAAGAAAAAACATTCTGTATTGCGCCTTTGGTTGACTGGAGGGATTGCGTGTGCGTATGGAGTAAATGCTGTCGTGAATGCGTTTTAGAGAGAGAGAGAGAGAGAGAGAGAGAGAGAGAGAGATTAAATTGCATCATGTTAACAATCAGTATGTGTTATTCAGTGGTTAAAAAGAAGGTTAAAAAGATGAAAATTCTCATAGCCTGTCAGCCATTGGCGCAGTGAACTGTCAGAGTTTCACCGTGTGTATGGCACAGCATGATGGACAGCGTCACCCATCCCCTCCTTCAGACGCCTAACCTTCCCTGAACTGAATCAGGTGTCCATTTCCCACTGGGTGAACAAACGCTCTGACCATTTGAGAATAGGCACTCTCTATTTCATCAATTACAGATGTATAAAATCATTCTAAATCAGCATTTTCAGTATAACATTGCCACCTCAAAGTCTCTTATTTCTTATATCTGAACACAGGAATAAACATTTCATTTACAAGAAAAATCTTCAGGCTCAAGATCATGATTTGGGGAGTTGTTATATATACAACGTAGCCATTTTGGCTTCTTATCCCCCTTCAGTTTTTGTTTGTTTGTTTTTCTTTTGTTATTGGTCAGGTCGTTGACGAGCTCAATAATTTTTTTTTATCCATCAAAATCGTACTTCGTATTTGTCAACTCCTGTTTATCTATGAGGTTCTTAAAAGTATTAATACTAGATGCGCGTTTGCATATTGTTTGTTAGTTTGTTCCAATAATTTGTTACTCTGTTACTAGATGTAAACTTGTTTACATTTGTTCTGGAATATCGTTTGAATATTTTGTTCTGTACTGTTTCTTGTAGTAACTACCTTTGGAATTCAAAAAAAGCATGCTTTGTGAACATTGTCAAACCCATAGAATATTTTGTACGTCTGTATCAAGTCCCCTCTTACTCTTCTTGCTTAAGTGATGGTAGCTGTAAGCACTTTAATCTTTCTTGGTATGAATAATCTTTTATGCTGTAAATCAACTTTGTTGCTTTTCTTTGAACCCGTTCTAAGGCTTGTGACTGCTTTATTTGCATTGAGTTCCATATGGTGTTGCCATATTCTAGGATAATAATATAACTAATGTTTGATATAACTGTAAAAAAAGTAACCTTATCTATGAATGTTAATGCTATTTTTATTATCCCCACCATTCTGTTAGCTTTGTTTATACTATTTGTTACATGTTTGTCAAATGATACATTTTTTGTCAAATGGTACACCTAGATCTTTTTCCTCATCACATTTTGATACTTTTATTTATTTGTCTCCAATTTCATCATGTACTCTTTCTCTGGTTTGATTTTCCAATATGAAGTACTTTACATTTGGGGCATTAAAATATAGATTCCGTGTGTATGAACATTTACAAATGTTTCAATATCTTTTTGTAAATCCTGATACAATTTTGGAGAGTTGTATAATTCTATGTCATCTGCAAAAAAACTTACAGTTCTCACGGGAGATCATTTACGAAGAAAGTAGATAGTATAGGTCCTAATATACTACTTTTGGGGTATACCACTTATAACATCTGCTCTACCAAAGAAAGGAACTACCCAATCCTAACTCTCTGGGTTCTTTTTGTCATAAAGTCCCTTAGCTAACCAAGTGTGTTTCCTGTTATTTCCGTAAGCTTCTAATTTCTTCAGTAGTCCTTCACATGGTATAGAGTCAAATGCTTTTCTGAAATCTGAGTATAAAACATCAAGTAAACGGAAGTAACGCCGTGTTATGGGTGTGATGTACAACCCTTTATGTTTTCACTTTTGTTTTCCTGCCTTTTATTATTCTCAATGTTGGTTTTCGTAAAGTGAACATACCTGCATAGAATGTCCTAGTGATTTTAGTTCATTGTCATTTCACTTTTACATGTCTACTTTAAATTGCAAAGCACAGTGAGTATGCTCATAGAGTCAGGAATCATACTATGTAAGTCCCTTCATTATCATTACTATACTACTACTACTACTACTACTACTACTACTACTACTACTATCATCATCATCATTATTATTGTTGCTATCATTATTATCATTAACATCATCATCATCTTCTACATCAGCATCATCACCACCACAACCATCATCAAGACCACCATTCTTCTTCTTTTTCTTTTTCTCTTTCTCCTTCCCTTTCTCCTTCTTGTTAAAGCATATATCCTCTGTACTTTTTTTTCTTTTCCCCCCCCCCTTTTTTTCACTGCCAGGAAGTATATCTATCAGCCGTACACACGTCAAACATCGCACCGTGAACCCTGTGCATTAATCTTCTTGATACTATTTTCATGGAATTTCTCAAATCATTGGGGCCGCTAAAAATTTTTTTATTCCAATCGATCTTTTTATTTTTACTGTCCTTTTACTGCCCCATTTTGGGGAGAAGTTTTCTTTTGCACCATCTTCTGTAAAAGTGTTGTTCTCCTTTTGACTAAACTAAGATTACTTAAGCATTTAAGAATGACTAGCTTTCGAATTGTTTTCAAAACATTTATTTGATGTGCTCAATAGAATTAATGAAAAATAATTTCAGCAAACTTGGGAAAAATGGTCTGTATACAGTATCTATAAATGACATTGTCATGTGACAAGACGGTTGACTGCCATCCTTACACAGATATCTGATATGTCGTGCATTCATCTTGATTTAATGATGTATCACTTCATTTTTTTTCTATGATTGTTTTACTATTCATTCATGTCATTCATGCCTATCGCCCCCCGGTGATATACTATTAATACTATTATTATTGTTATTTCACTATTATTAGATGTATAAGTTGTTGTTGTTGTTGTTGTTGTTGTGTGTGTGTGTGTTTAAAAGCTTTCTGCTGAGTTTTAAGGTAAACCCTATAGGAATACATTTTGCATTCTTGGAACTTTTACACCACTTCAAGACGAGTTTTTCTTCCCTGGACTATTTTACATACTATTTTTTTTCTTGTCGTTCTGACAAATTCGATTTTGTTTGTACTGTGGCATGCAGAAATTTTGTGCTTTCGCCATTAAAGCTTCAATTTCCACGCTACTTTACTCTGGGATGGTTTCATGAACAGCTGACAATGCAACAACCTGTGTCTTTTGCCTGCAGTTTATTGTGGCCGTTTCGACCCCAAAACCCACATATGCTGTAACGGACATGTGAGGCCGAAAACCGTCGACAATGCTTGCTGTGGAAAATGGGCATACAACACTTCAGTTCTCATCTGCTGCGGCGGAACTCTGCACTGGAAGGCAAAAAGCAAATGTTGCGGAACAAAGGGCTACATCACTGAGACCTACATTTGCTGTAACGGAAAGGTGTACGCGAAATGGAGGAAGGGATCTTGTTAATACAGTCAGCGGCAAGGGCTTCCCAAGTTCCAGCAATGTGTCAGAACCCGCTGATTTTTATTTTATTTATTTTTTTGTAGTCACCCTGTTTAAAGGCTCGTCACCTCGTCATTTGCAAAGCAATGCTCTCACTCCCCTGAGTAAAATCAGACAGAGTGTAGTTTAAAAAACCTGCCTTGTTCTTTTTCCTGCTCACTGTAAAAACAGCTATCACTCTCACAGTAGCTTTCCAAATCCCTTGAGCTGGTGCAGAAATGCAGTATATGACTTGTTGAAGGTTATTGCCTCTTTTTTTCTTAATTTCTTCATCTTCAACCCCTCCGCTCCCCCCCCCCCCCCCCCCCCCCCTTTTTTTTTTTTTAAGTTCAAATCTTTGCTAAGTCATTAGTATAATGACGGAAGAATTGTTAGCCTGCACTTGTGTTTCCCCACTACCTAATTGTTCAGCTTTATATATATGTATATAGAGCTGACCACTCAGACTGTTCTATATCTTTTGATCTCCCTTGCATCCTTAAATGGATCCTCAAGCATAGGCTCAAAGATTGTCCCTTACATTTTATACTGTTTGCGTAATGTTTTTAGTTTTCAACAACTTTTTTCCTCTCTACACTTTCGTTTTGTTTAATTCTACTACCTTTCGCTGGCAGCATTGGGGGGTGCTGTTGATTTCTTTTTCGAACCCTTGGCGGTCGGAACACCACAGAATTATGGACTGTGGTGTGTCTCTATCTGACGCCAAGAGCACAGACACAGTCAGCCGTGTCTCCCTGATGAGTCCGATCCAGCGGACGAAAGGCCTCGGAGCAGGCGATACATATAGATCTGTCTTCGAGAGAGATTGCAATAGTTTCCTCATGCAGCTAGTGAAGGGTTTTTCATATTTATGATATACATTTTCCCATTAACTTTATCTTCATTTTTTTTTCTCTCTCAATTTCAAATCTTTGCCAAGTCATTACTATAATGATGGAAGAATTGTTGACCTGCACTTGTTTCCCCCCACTACTTAATTGTTCAGCATTATATATATATATATATATATATATATATATAGAGAGAGAGAGAGAGAGAGAGAGAGAGAGAGAGAGAGAGAGTACATTGCATCATGTAAACAATCAGTATGTGTTATTCAGTAGTTCAAAAGAAGGTTAAAAAGATGAAAATTCCCAAAGCCTGTCAGCCATTGGCGCAGTGTGAACTGTCAGAGTTCCACCGTGTGTATGGCACAGCATGATGGACAGCGTCACCCACCCCTCCTTCAGACGCCTTAACCTTCCCTGAACTGAACCAGGTGCCAATTTCCCACTGGGTGAACAAACGCTCTGACCATTTGAGAATGGGCACCCTCTATTTCATCAATTACAGATGTATAGAATCATTCTTAAGCATTTTCAGGATAACATTGCCACCTCAAAGTCTCTTATTTCTTAGATCTGAACACAGGAATAAACATTTTCATTTAAAAAAAATCTTCAGGATCATGATTTGGGAGTTGTTATATGTACAACATAGCCAATGTTGGCTTTTTATGTCCCTTCACATTTCATCCCTTTTTTTGTTGTTAGTCAGGTCGTTGACTAGCTCAATCATTTTTATCCATCAAATTCGTATTCCGTTTTTGTCAATAACTCATGTTTATCTGTAAAGTTCTTAAAAGTATTTCATACTAGGCGCACGATTAATATTGTTTGGTAGTTTATTCCAATATTTTGGTACTCTGTTACTAAATGTAAACTTTCTTGATTTTTTTTTCTGGAATATCGTTTAAATATTGTGTCTGTACTGTTTCTTTTGATGTCTACCTTTGGGGTATGGCTTGTGACTGCTTCATTTGCACCGAGTTCCATAAAGTGTTGCCATATTCTAGGATAGGTCTAACGTATGTTTTATATATTCGTAAAAAAGTAACTTCATCCATAAATGCAATTGTTCTTTTTATTATACCCATCATTCTGTTAGCTTTGTTTATACTATCGTTGCATGTTTGTAAAATGATAATTTTTTTTTTGTCAAATGATGCACCTAGATCTTTTTTCCTCATCACAGTTTGGTACATTGAAATATATAGTTCTGTTGTCTGGTGTTTTTTTGTTTTTTTTTTTTTTTTTTTTGTTTTTTTTTTTTTTGTTTTTTTTTTTTTTTTGTTTTTTTTTTTTTTTTTTTTTTTTTATTTCGACCCATTTTTACTAATGTTTCAGTATCTTTTTTCGTAAAACCTGATAGAACCAATATCTTTTCGCAAATCCTGATAGAATTTTGAGAGGTGTATCAATTATCTGTTTATCTGCAAAAAATGTACATGTACTCTTCAGTTCGCAAGGGAGATCATTTATGAATAAAGTAAATAGTATAGGTCCTAATACTACCGTATGGTATACCACTTAAAACATCTGCTCTACCAGAGAAGAACTACCAGGCCTAACCCTCTGGGTTCCTTGTGTCAGAAAGTCCCCTTATCCAACCAAGTGTGTTTCCTGCTATTCCATAAGATTCCCATTCTTCAGTAGTCTTTCATGTGGTACAGGGTCAAATGCTTTCCTGAAATCTAAATATAATACATATTTTTTGTTTTCTCCCTTATCTATATCTTTTCAAAGTCCCTCCATCACTTCCAGAAGTTGAGTCAAACACGACCTGTTTTATGGAATTCATGTGGCATCCAGCATACAGTTTATTATCAGTCATATGCTTAACAAAAAGCCTCTTATATCAATGATTCTATATAATTGTCCGTATGATACGTGTTAAGCTCACTGGCTTGTAATTCCCTGGGTCTGTTCTTGTTCTTTTTCTAAAATTTGGTGTAACTGTTGTTCTTTTCCAGTCGGTGGACAGTCTTCTCCTCAACTGATTTATCAAATAGTATGTATAACGGGAGTAGGTGCAATCTATTCACTCAGAGCTTTCAGCATTTTTGAAGAATGGCATCAGGACTACAGCTTTGTTGGATTTAGAATTTGAAGTTTCCTTATTATAGCTTCCACTGAAATGTCTGCACTATCAAAATCGTACCATTTGACTTCGAAGCTACACTAAGAATGGGCACACAGTACTCATATTTTCTTTTGTAAAAACACTAAGAAAAAATGAATTCAAAAATATCCCGCTTTCCCACTATTTGTTTCTATGTGTTTTCCATCTTTAGTTACTAAAGGACTCACTCCTGATTTCATTTTGGGTTTTTGATTGTACATATCTCGATAAAGCTTTAGGGTTATCTTTACATTCATGTCACAGTTTCTTTTCGAATTCTTTTTTCACTTCCGTTACTTTTTTATTACATACCTTAGGTGCTGTAGTATTTATATTTTTTTCGATAGTCTCTCCTTCGCTTGGTAACCAGGAACGTTTAGTACCAAATTTACGTTTCTTTTCTTTCTTGCTTTTTTTTTTTTCTTTTTTTTTACAAATTCATTGTAGTTTGCATTCATCCACATGGGTTTCTGGGTGTGTGTGTGTGTGTGTATGGTGTGTGTGTTGTGTGTGTGTGGTGTGTGTGGTTGTGGTTTGTTCTGGGACATTCTTTTGTATCTTAGAATGTCGAATGGTTTTTATTCATTCCAACATTGTTTTCAACACTGGGAGGGTGCATTAATGTTGCCAGCCTATCATCTTCCTTTCTTGTCTCATTTTGTTGAAAGGCTCGCTTCTTGGATTCATCTGATTGCTTGGGGTCTTCGTATTCCGGTCATCACCATGCACTTTGAGAACATAAGAACGTCATGGCCACTTTTAATATAGGCGTTATATCTCTATATCTGATATATTGTTGTCATTTGTTAACTATCTACTAAATACAGTGTATTAGCTTTCGGTCCATCACTTGGCCTTGGGTTGTTTTACTGCTTGAGTCAAGAAAGCGTCTTGTAAACACTTATTATAAATTTGTGTCCTCTTTCACCAGAACATGTACCGTTTCCAGTTGATACTGGGAAGTTAAAATCACCTGTATGCAGGCAACATCAAACTGCTTTGTCTTTGCTCACACAACAGATCAAACATTCATCTTCATTGTGTAATTGTCGTACTTGGGCTTTTCTGTATAGTTTTCCAGTCAGTATCTTTGTCTACCTTTAGTTGTGAAGGTAATCCACAAGCTTTCGATACAAGGTTGGTTTTTTTTTTTTTTTCCATAGTGTGTGTTCTTTAGCATTTAGAAAGTATTTCCTTACAAACATTACTATGCCTCTTTTTGTTTTTTCATGAAATAATAGTTCATAGCCGGGAATGGGAATATTCTAGTAATGTTACTTCGTTCCTGTGTGTTCTTGTTGTTGTTTGTTTGTTTGTTTTTGTTTGTTTCGTTTGGTTTTTTTTTTTTTTCCCGAAATCAATGGCTTCTGTTACTCGTATAGATGGTTTCTAAACTTTTTTCTCTCAAATCCAGAGTCGTTCATCTTTCTTGTTTAGAAAACTATCTGCGTGTGTAACCAAATTAAAAAGCACTTTTTTGTGCAGTTTAAAACCTTAACAACACCTACTTTTTTCAACAACCTACGTTACACGGTCTTGTGCCTCGAGGGTGGGGTCAGGGCTTGCCTTTGTCTCTCTGGCCAGGCCAGTTTTTCCATGGGGCCCATGACGATCTTTTCCCACCCCATCTGATATCAATATCTCTTTCCCGGGCCTCTATTCTCTGTCCGGAGCTCTTCCCTCAGTTCTTTTTTTTTGTTTCTTTTTTCTCTTTCTGATTGTGTGTAGTCTTGATTTTGTACATCGGGTTCGTTCTGTCGGCATTCCTTGGTTTACGTTTTTTTGTTTCCGAGAGGTTCTCAGATCTCCTTCGGGGGGCCTCAGTATGCGCAGACTTTGACCTTAACACGTCCCCTAAAGGTTTAAAACCCAAGTTGAAGTTTTCCAAGTCTCATCGGTTCTTTGACAGTATAATCTTCTTTGTCATTTTCGCAGGCCGGGAAAAATCTTCTTCACAAATGTCTTATCGTTGACAAGATCCTCGGGACACTCGTTTTCTCTATATCCTCGCCACTGATTTCTGGATGTGTGTCGAGAATCAGGTTTACGCTCTCGGGGGGGCGTTCTCAACGCTTCTCTACCCTCAGGTTTTTTCACCTTTTTCCTTCTCTACGACCACCCTCCTCTATCTCTCTTGCAGAGCCCCTTCCGCGCTACACTCTCCTCCATTCTTTTCCCAAGCCTGGCCATCTTACTTTTTAGGACCAGACCTGTCAGTCTGGCGTCTGTTTGTTGTTTCCATATTTCAGTGGTTTTCTTTTTTCCCCTCCCTCCCCTGTATAGCCATTTCGACAGGATCCATTCGATCCCTTCAAGCTCAGTGTTCCTCACTCATAGCTGAAGTCCCGGTCTTTGAGTGACGTTCACCAAAATTCTCTGTGACCACCACTGTCCTGCAATCAAGACAACGGGGATGCTCATTTGGTCTTCTAACCAACCCCACCTCACATTTCAGACCAATGAAGATTTTTCCTCTTCCCCTTTCCTTCCTCCAAGTGCAACTTCCCCGACTTTCTTCATGTTTTCCTCCCCCTTCCATCTCTTTGGCAGTTTTCCCTCCTGTCTTCTTTGCCTCCAACTCCACCCACATCCCCACCACAGCAAACTTTGATCCTTCAGGCTAGGGGCCCTTATCCCCTCTCCTAGAATTTTGTTTGACCTAATTGTGTTTTGTAGGGGAACTATCACGGCGGTGTTTTTGATTATGTTTTGATAATAACTCTTTTTTTACTCTTTTCAGTTAACCTTACCTGTTCGCCCACAAAACCTGAACATCACGACGCTGCTACGACTTTAGTATTCGAGAATCAAAACAAGCCAAAAAACCATTTTGTCATGTCAACAAGTGCAGTGGAGTACCCCAAGTTGAAAGAAACCTCTCTTCTATGGAGGTTTGGTACTGGTGACAATAGTGGTCAATCAATCAAAATTCAATTCAGCCACAATATGCCATTGATACACATGTTTGATGTCCCTGAGACAAAACTTTCTCTTTTCTGTATTAAACAGAATAAGAATCAGACCAAATCGGTAGAAAACACGGCTGAGTTAGCCTTGACCTTGACCTTGAACTTGGAATCTGGATGACGATGGTGGTGAAATGATTGAGGAAAGTCAGCCCGCCTATTGTGGTAACAAAGTTTTCATATTCTTCGTTGTGGATTGCACACCCATGGTTTAACACTGCCAGTTTAGCACAGCTGTGAGCTGTTCCAACATGACGGGTAAACTGCCTGTTTGTGTCCCCGCCATGCTGCTCACCAGACTTGCGAAAATGGATGCACACGGAGCAACACTTCTGCCTCGTGGGGAGAACACTGCCGTAACGTTCACCATGTTGGACATGCCCCTGTTGTGTGACATGCACGTGCTGTCACCCACTCAGTCGCGTGAAAATTCTGAATGTTACCCCGTGCTTACCTGCATGTGGGGCACTAATTCACTGTCCTTTCTCTTACACAACCTTCTCACTGTATTTAACGTGAGATTCGTTACTTGAGATATACACTGTCAGGAACAAACATGTAGATATATTGCTTGTGGTACACCCTGTATACACCAACGTGTAGATGTGTTGCTTGTGGTACACATTGTCTACAAACGAACCTGCAGATGTATTGCTTGTGATACAGTACAACCAATGTGCAAAATGAGAGAGCGATAGTGTGGTCCCTGCTTGGTGGCAGATAAGTTACAAGCTGTTTTGGAGCGCAGTTTCTGTCTGACTTGGAAGGACACAGTGCACTATACACACACACACACACACACACACACACACACACACACACACACTTTTTTGTTTGTTTGTTTGTGTGTTTTGATATTCATTGTTTACTGATTCCTTTGCTTTTCTCTCTGTTTTGTTTTGCTTCTTTGATTGTTTTCTCTTTGCACAGTTTATCTTCATCAAGAATGAATAACTATCGTTTATTCCCTTACAAATGACTCAATCGTGTTGTGGACACCGAAAGATTCCTAAACACATGAAGTCGTTTCATTGTGCATACAGCTCTCTCGCCTCTCTCTCTCTCCTCTCCTCTCTCTCGTTCCTCTCTCTCTCTCTCTTGTTCAGGTGTGCACACACCCTCTCTTTGTCTCTCTCTCTCCTCTCTCTCCTCTCTCTTCTCTTCTCATCGTCTCTCTCTCTCTCTCACACCTCACACAACACACACACACACACACCCACACACCCCACACAGACAGAGAAAGAGAGAGAGAGAGACAGTCCCAAAGTTCAACAATTTTATTCCTGTACAATTTGTGTTTGGGGCATGGAGGATAATATTCGGTTTAACAAAATATAATCATACTCACCAACCGTCTGATTAAATGCTTGCATTCCCGAACGAAGATACAAACATTCGGACATGTGGGACAATCAATCAAATACATAATCCTCCCTTGAGTGGATTGAACTTATTTTTAACAAGAAGCGCTTGTTTGAATTCCGCAGGATTCCCACCTTGAAAAGTTAACTTCACAGAAAAGACCATGTTGGGGAGAAAACCGTGTTTTTGACTGGCTTTAAAGATACCTTTAGGACCTCCAAAAATAATTTAACGCATCACCGATATCAAAGACAGGCTTGCTTTGCTTTCCCCTTGACAATTTCCCTACATAATATCCAGTTTCACTTCGGGTTCATAACAAATGCCTATATTAGCTGTATGATTTTTTAGTTTTTCATTAACTAATTTTCCTTCCAACACTTTCTTTTCGTTTTAAACTTTTCAATCCTTTGTCTTGCTGTTTTTGGGGTTCTGTTGGATTCCGTTTCGGAATCCCTGTTAGTGAGAATACCGTGTAATTATCGCACTGTGGTATATCTCTGTTATGCTGCCAAAGGAGAACAGAAACATCACAGTCCTGGCCTTACTGACGAGTCCGATCCCTGTGGGACGAAAAGGCCTCATACAGGTGAAATTATAGCTCTGTCTTCAAAATTGGTCACAATGGTCCCTATGTGCTGCAAGCGTGAAGATATCTATATATATAGCTATTATATATATAGATATAGTATATAATAGTGTGTGTGGTGGGTGTGTGTTGTGTGTGTGTGTGTGGTTGGTCTTTGACTTTTTATCACTCATATTTTTTCCATCCACCTGAATATGTGTTATGTATACATACATATTCATCCCGACATGTGTTTATTACTCTGTATAATTTCACGACTACCAAACTCCATTCATTCTTGTACTTTGGTGGAGTGAATTCAGTTCACATACTCTGAGAAAAATTTTGGAAATTTCCCAAGCTTCTACGATCAAGTCCACTTTAGTTTAAAGAATTCTGTAGGCCCTATATGGCGACTTTCATGGTGATTATCATTAATTGTACAAAATCTTACGCAAAGAGTAAAATATTCCAATCCGATTTTCATCATTAAATAAATCAGATAAACCCCAACGTTCTTACAAACATCACAGGAGTCAATGTACCTTTATGAAATCCCAAGCCAATTGATTCTTAGAATATAACCTGCTAACCATTCAAGAATCATGTAAAATTTTTACACTTCCGTATCTCATAACCATAAAATAGACGAGAACGACCGCGTACCATAGAAAGGTGCAGTATGGTATTGGAAAAGCCTTGGTTTCTAGGTGTCTGTACTAACGAACAGTTTACTGAGCTCTAATCACCATTACATTCTTTCCCTTTAAAAACTTCGTCAATTTTACACAAATTAACCTCCTGAATAGGCTGAACATGATCATAATATCTAAGTGTTTCTATTCGTATCCGATAACGAATGAAAAAAATCAACAATTTACGTTTACCTCCCGTTCACATCAAATTTTCCAATACATTTGATCTCAAGCTCTACAATACTGACCTTTGTTCTCGACGTCAGATGAGTGTCACCTTTTTTCTTTTTGTTTCTGTGGTTTTTCAGTCTGATTATCCAAATTCCTTTGTAATTCCTTCGCATAAAGTAAAAGTAAACACTTCAGGATATAATGGGAAATGGAAATGTCAAATTTAAGTGTGTGTGTGTGGTGTGTGTGTGTGTGTGTGGTGTGTGTGTGTATGTCGTGTGGTGTGTGTGTGTGTGTGTGTGTGTGTTGGTGCGTGTTATGTGTGAGGAGTGTGTTCTTCTCTCTCTCCCTCTCTCATCTCTCATCTCCCTCTTCCTCTCCCTCTCTGCTTGTGTGTGCATAAATGCCTTTGTGTGTGCACTTTTTATCTCTGTACGTGTTCCTTCACGCGTGCAAACCTATAAAGTGTAAGTGGGCACACAGTGCATATGTATTTGTGTAGTATGCTGTGCAGTGTGTGATATATTTCTATCATCATCTTTCGCTCCCTACTGGAGTTTTTCCTGGATTCACTCTGCCTACAAGTCACCCAGCTAACCAAGCAGAAAATATTAACTGCGCAGGTCTGAGGCGGGGTCTTTCCCATGATGAAGTGCCTTGCTAAGTCATACACATCCTTGACTTGCCACTGTTTAATTTTATCCATCCGGATCCAGGACTTTTTGTTGCTACCAGGGGACATAACTATATAACAAATCAGAAAGCGCATGCTCGCATGAATGTTTGTCCCAGTTCTGTGTGACAGAATGTCAGCTGGCATGAATCCTGGTGTTCTGTGAGACAGAATGCCAGCTGGCATGAATCCTTGTTCTGTGAGGACAGAATGTCAGCTGTCACGAATCCTTGTTCTGTGAGACAGAATGTCAGCTGTCATGAATCCTTGTTCTGTGAGAGAAGAATGTCAGCTGTCATGACTCTCGCCCCAGTTCTGCACTAGAACGAATCAGTATCAGCATCAAATAATTTCTCCACAGCATTCTCCTCTAACAATTCGATTCAAATATCAAGTCAAACGTTTCATACTATGGTGTATGTTTGAGGAGGTAGTTGATCATATACACATGATACATTTTTTTATAGAAACCAAAAGAATCTTTGCCAAGACTGGTATAATAATCTGTTTCATTCTGTGCGAGGACATGAGGGATCCAAGATTGATCAATAAGACAATTACAACTCCCCCCACCCCCCCCCCCCCCCCCGCCCCCTTTCCCCCGAACACGTTCAATGCCGCGTACTACGTTTAAACTGCAAGCTTTACAAATAAGTTGTGATTCTTTCACAAACATGTGATTTGAATTTCTCAGCAAAGGCAGGCACAATAAAAAGAAGAAATAAAGTTTATTGACAAGTGGTATCATTCATTTTGGAAACAAACCACACACATCTCAATGAAAATAAAGAAAAAAGAAAACTCTTAAATGAATTGTCAGTAAAAATTCCACTTTACATAAAAGAAACATTTTTACAACCCTGTTGTCTCTCTCTCTCTCTCTCTCTCTCTCTCTCTCTCTGCATTCACACAAATACGTCCGACCCCCATCGTACCTCCCTCCCGTAAGTGCTTCACCACCTGCACCATCCTTTGCATTCCTGGGACACCTTCCTCTCCACCCTCGCTGACACCCCTGTCACTCCGTACATCATGCTGTCACTGTCACAAGTCGTGTCGCCACGCGCTTCGATTGCACTCACGCCGTCCGCCTCGCTGTCATCACCTCTCGCCACACTGCTAACAGTCATATCACGAAGTCGTGCTGCTGTCACACTGCACACCACCCTCTCGTTGTTTGGGGGGGTTTTTATTTTTATTTTTTTTCCTTTTTTTTCCCCTTTTTTCCCCAGTATTGCAGGGAAAAGGGTGGGGGAAGGAGGTGGTGTGCAGGGTGAAGGGAAGCGGGGAGAAAGTAGGGGAGGGGGCCAAGAGGTAGAATGTGGTTGAAGGTCAAGGACTGATCCAGAACCCCGAGCATGTGGGACCCGTCAGTACCAACGTCATCACATATACCTGACGTCCCCCACCCCATCCTCTCTCTCAGTCCCTGCATCTCCCCCCTACTCGTTCATCTGTTGGACAAACTGTTGGGGGTGTGGGTGGGTGTGGGGGTAGGCTGACGGAAAGGAGTGAAGTAGAGGAGGAGAGGGGAGGGTATGAGAAAAGCCTGCAGAGAATATAAATGACTGCCGCTGTTTCCAATCAGACATCAACCAGGACTGCGCCCCAACACTCTGTTGTAGCTGCTCCAGGCTTTACACTGGTCGTTGACGAGGAAGCAAGTTCACGATGCGTTGTTCCTCTGTTTGTTGGCAGCTGCTCTTGTTCATGGCTGTTTATCTTGTGAGTATTTTTTTTAATCATTTCATTTCTCAACAAGATGCAAGGTACAGTCGATTAGTAAGCATACATTCGAATAAGCAAACGATCTAATAATAAAAGATAAAAGACGAAGAGAATAGTCTTTAAACATTAAGGGAAATTTAACATGTTTTGTGATTGTTTTTTTGTAATCAGGGGGGAGGGAGGGGGTGAGATGCACAGTTAACGCAGGCTTGTAATGTTTGAAAATCAACTCATAAACTACCTTCAAACGTGAAATTATTATCTTGATTTCTTGTTGATGCTTGCTAACTACAGTATTCATCAATGCAAACTCGAGAAAAGTTAAGTCGTCATTTCAGTTAAGCTCCTTTTTTTTTAATCAAAAGATTCACTGAAATGGCCTACAGAGCCCCAAAATTTAAAATGACGCAAAGAAAATTAACACTTCATTAATCGTCAGGGCTGAATGTTGATTGTTGATTAAAAAGAAATAGAGGTTTCGTTAAAGTGGATCTATTAATGCCAGGAAGAAAGGATGGACATCTATGACTTTGAAAACTCTGTTTCATAAACTCTCTCTCTCCTCTCTCACTCTCTCCTCTCTCTCTCTCTCTCTCTCTCTCTCTCTCTCTCTATCTGATTCCCATAATTTCACTCTACAAACAGGTGCATTCCTGAAAATCATTACAAAAATTAGAATCTAATTTTAACAGAAGTAGATTAACGTGTACCATGTAGACTGATTTTTGTTTTATTTTTTTTCTGAACTTTTAAACATTAATTTCACAGAAAATACAAAATGAAAGAGACACGCTTCAAACACCATTCAAATCAGAATGTTTGTCTAAAATACATGAAATTAAACAAATAACCCAATGAATAACCAAGCAACTGACTAAGGAATCAAAGGGGAATCAAAGCTAGAACTGTAGCGACTACCAAACAATTCAATGTACTAAAGCTGTGTGTCAGAAGACCAATTAAAAAGTAATTTTTGGCCTACTTGTTCATAGCCATAGTAACATACAGCTGTGAAACCTTAATGGATATACTGTTGCATGTCAGAATTGACAATTTTTGTTCCTTTTCTTTTCTTTTTTTTTGTGGCATCAGTTGTCAGATCAATGGAGCACCTAAGGTGGGATATTTTTTTCTGTAAGGCCAAAATCCACCTCTTCATTTCTTGATGCTTCACACTGTCCTCTTCATCCACACAAAAAAGAAAACCAACAAAAAGCGTAAAAAAAAAGAACGAGAACAATTTCCACAGCTAGCTTTATTTTTTTTTTTTTTTTTTTTTTTTAACTTCTCCTCCTGACACACGCTCACGATGCAATGTGTGTATGCTTTCCAACGGATAGACATTCACTTGCTGAAGTTAGTGTTTTTGTCGTTAACACATGGCGTCTGGGTTTATTCATGTTTTTGGTGTCTGATGCACTGACCCATTCAAACTCTTATATCGATTATACACGTATGACTAACCCTGCATAATAAGGAGTAACATTGCATCTACCATTAGCTCATAACTGTATATGGTCAAATACAAATGTTCGAAATCAAATGCAAAATTATCAATGCATTCGTTCACACTCCAGTATCATAAGCCGTACACATAGCCAAACCGTCATCATGAAGTCAAACAATATGTCATGACGTCACTGCCAGTCGTCTGCAGTCATTCAGTCAGGTAGTTTCATGGGGTCAAAGTCAGTCACTAGGCTGTCAGAGTGTTGGTCATTCTGTCGATGTAGTTTTTTGGTCCATACCCTTGGGCTGAGTTGGTCCGTAGATCGATTCTCTTGGGTGTTCCCGATCTGCTGCACTGAGGTGTCTGGAGGGACGTGAGGAGGGTGGGACTGTCGGACAGTTGGCCGGCCTCTGTCATTGCTTCCAGCTGTCTTAGGACTGGCTGCCGACGGCGTTGTCCTGGATGTCCGCCCGTCCCCCCTGACCGTCCTGCTTCTGCCATGCTGTCTGCCTGTCGACCTGTCAACTGACAAACTGTATCACCACGCTTGTGACCTTTCTGTCTGCATTCTTTGCAGGCAATGTCATTCTGGCTTCTGATACATGATGGCTCTCTTCCAGGCATCGGGAGCATTTTACATAATTTTTTGCCACTAGTTATTGTTCTTTGTGGTAAATTTTAGCTGTAAAGATACCGATTTTCACAGCTTCTCTAGAGAGTGGAGGGAACAGTAATGAAAATAAATCACCGTCCTGTCAAAACCTTGTCAGTTTTGTTGTCAGCATCTCTTGCCCTATCATGTTTTACGCCGGACCAGAGCTCGCCACCCTATCTTTGTCAGACAGTGCTCTGTTTTCTGTATCAGCAACCGACAAGGAATGTTGTCAATCCATACGTTTTGTGGAGGGCTTTTCTTCTCCACTGTCCTTGTGTAGGAGGGATGGATGTGTATTCGCCAGCAGAACAGTGGTGTCCCTAAAACGCATTCCTTTGACAAGGATGTCGGTGGCGAGCCATCTGTGTAGCAGATAGATTCGCCAAAGTCCCTCTGATGTCCTGTGCGCTGAGAATGGTGTCCTGGCCGGAAACGCATTCTGCTGAAAGGCACATTTTAGAGAAACGGAAGGATGATGTTTATCTGAATCAGGAATGGCCTTCTGTTTTAAGAAGAATGGCTTCACGGTTGAAAAAGTCGCCGCCATTTTCAATTGAAAATGCGTTTGGGGAAAAAAAACTCAGTCAGGAATTTGGCTAAGATCAAAGAGGGCGATGTGTCTGTGACTGTACAGAACGAGCGTCACTCACAAATCATTTAAACGAAAAAAGTTATTGTGAATGATATCTAAAAAAAAAAACAACAACAAACAAACAAACAAAAAAACCGCATCAATTCCAAACAATGGTGTGTTTTATTGTTACAACTGACTTTGATTTTTTGCTCTTGTGTCCAAAGCGTTACTATGCACAGATATCAAAATGCCGGCACCAGAACAGCAATACTTTAAGTCACAATCGATATTCTATTTGCCTTCAAGTTTGGTTGACTTGAGTGCAGTATTTACACCATTGTCCCTCTTGCTTATTGGCAGATTGCGTTTATCATTAGGGCATTTCTGGATGCAGGTTTGTCTTGATTCCACAGTTTTTTTAACATGCCATTTGCAGTGAGACCTAATTGACGTTCTTGTTTGACGTAGAGTCTTTACCTTTGGTGTAATTCAGGATCTCAGCCTAGGTCTTAACCTATTTTTTATGCATACGACGACCTGTATACACTCTTTTCCAGCCATTTCCTGATGCTACGTAACTTTGACACTTTTGCTATCCAATTGAAAATCCTTATAACATACAAAAACCTGCATAGCTGTATAGTCTGGTTAAGTGTCGGATGACGGAGAATCAACTGAACGTAAATTAAGGAGGAAACTTAAGTCTTTCCCATTCAACAAACGATCCTTTTTCCACCAAGACTACAAGCCCACCTTGCCGCCCCATTCCTACCTAGACACGCATAAAGTGACAGCAGCGGACATGTCACTGGCAA
>JADBJO010023337.1:0-5000 GCA_016801955.1 Conus betulinus
TACAATGATAAATCTAGTGATGGTTTTTTCAATAATAATCGTTGCTGGAAAGGAATAGAAATAATCAGTGAGTGAAAGGCCAACATTACTATTTGAAACAGAAGAGGGTGTATAATGTTTTTAAAACTGATTACCCGCGTTTCCATGGTGGCAATGTGAGTTGGCAGATTTGTGACACAGGTTTATAACTCCCTTGTAAGAAAGGAAGCAGAAATTAAGTGAGATAAAAATGTTGCCAGTTTCATTGGGTGTTGCCCTGTGGTGTACACTGTCGTTGAAAATGAAAAGATTTCGTGTGGCGTCGTTACCATCCTGGCCATACAGACCTCAGACGTATCAAGTAGGCCCACCACTCAGCTTCGATGGATAGGCTTCGCAGTTGTTGGAAATCTGATCTCTCCTTGGATGTTAATGCACTCATTCCTAAATTCTTCTTCTTCTTTCTTCTTTCCAATAATGTCCACGTCCACTTTGCATGCCGAGTATTCGAGTATTCGGCAATTACTGACATGCTGGAGGATACTGAGCAGCTTGAGGGAAAAAAAAAAGATTTACGTGGAGGACTGGTCACCTTCGAAATGAATGAGGCCAGGGTAGGAGATTTGAGACTTCTGCAGACAGGTTGTTCCAGGCGCGGATGGTACGGGGGAAGAAGGCATGCTTGCGGTAGTCTGTGCGAGTAGTGATGCGCCGGAATTGCAAGTTGTGGCTGCTTCTGCTTGTGGATGGCAGGGGCTCAAGTCTTTGCATTTCACACATGCTTGACCGTTTTGGATTTGTATAGCATGGAGAGTCTGCACGTGCGAAGGCGTTCTTGGAGTGTAGTCCACTGTAACTCTTCAAGCATGTCGGTTGACGCTGGATGTGTTTCTATGCCGGTTCAGGACAAAACGCGCCGCCCTTCGCTGGGGTCTTCTCGATGTTGAGGATGGGCTTGGTGGTGTAGGGGTCCCAAACACAGCAGGCGTACTCGACAATGGGTCTGACCAGCGCCTTGTATGCCAGCTCCTTGGTCTTGCTGGAGCACACACCTTTAGGTTTCTCCTCAGGAATCCTAGTGTTTTGTTTGCCTTGGCACAAGTGTTGTCGAACGTGGGCGTTCCAGGAGAGGTCGGTCTGCAGCGTGACCCCAAGATACTTTATAGAGGATACTCTCTAGGGGTATGACTGTGGAGGGTGTATTGGTGTTGGCATTCAGTGGCTTCCTACTGCGGGTCAAAGGCAGCTGGCTGCATTTGTCCGGGTGGAATGCCATGTCCCACTCGCTCTCCCAGTCTTCCAACTTGGCGAGATCCTCTTGGAGTTTTACCGGGTCTTCTGGGCAGACGATCAGTCGGTACACTACGGTGTCGTCAGCAAGTAGGCGGGAAGTGGAGGGGAAATCTTGCTGCAAGGTCGTTATGTGAAGGTCGTTATGCTTGATACGGCATTTCTTAAACATTTTTTATTAAGTTTATATGCTTTCTAAGATTTGGGGCCCATACCACATTTCCGTAGTAATTAGATCTGCGCACCGATTTGAAAAATCAATGCGTAAAGTCTTTATGTTAAAACTCGATAAATGTAAACGAGTAAACAAAGAAATGCGTAAATCTCCGACGGTGTAAAATACGAATACTGAAATCCTCTCCGACTGGAAGGCCCATTGCCTCAATGAACCGACGAACTACCAAATTTTAACACGCTCCATCTCTCTACAAAACGCCATGGAAACAGGGGAAGCAACGCTGACTAATTTTCTAGTGCATCCTAAGTAGACCGAAGGAAGGGCAAATGTTGTTTCAGTATTTCACCAAAGACGCTGCATTCATTGTGAGTTTGAACTGCTACAACTCGTGCCAGAGGTAACGTTGAGTTTTTTTTTAAGTTGAACTCTTGGTTAGTGGCATAAAAGTCTGACATCATGGTTTTTCAGCTAGTAGATGTAGAGATCACACACACCCCCTCCCCCGCCCTTCCTTTTTTACGCTGAGGACTCAAGATTGTTTGCTGGTCATTCTAGCACATAACACAAAGAGAGGAGGTTTTGCGTTATCCAGAAATGTGTGACGATCGTTACGATGTGCCACGTCCGATTTTCCTTTATATTTCGATTTTCAAAGAAACTCGGGAAAACTTTTACCGGCACGTCCTTGCTCGTGTTCGTTTTTGCTATGCCGAGTAAAGGGGGTGGCAGAATGAGAAGTGTGGATAAGTGGATTTGGGTGGTCATTGTATTGTTCAGGCTTATACTCCAAACATGTTTGGTAGGAATGTGTCCAAACATTTTTTTTAAAAAATTAGATCAAAAAATAAGTGCCACCACCAGAAAGCAAGAGAAAAAAATGCAATTAAAATTTGCAAAAAGTATCAAAATCTGACATATGAGAAGAAGGGTGTTTTTTTTTTTTTGTTTTTTTTTTTTTGTTAATCAGATTTATTCACCCTTCCCTGCCACTCCAAAAGAAAAAAAAGAGAGAAAAGTTGCAGTGCACTAAGGTATGGGAGTACAATACAGGGTCAGGTGTCCACAACATAAGGGTCACAGCAGGTGATGACAGGTAACAGCAGGTTGAGCAACAATGGCTGTTGCAACCCACTTTTACCCCATTTCAGCTCTTACAATTTTGGGGACGAAGAAAAGGTATGTCTGAACTGGTCAGTTCATGTGGAACTCAGCAAACACTTAAAAAAGAAAATTTAAATCTAGGCCCAGTTAAGTTACATGGACTGAACAGGTGACCCTTCTTCTTCTTCCAGAAAAGCTGGTTCACTCAAAAGTGAGTAGGTCATCAGCATGCATCTTAAAAAAAAAGAGATGCGACTCAGCCTGTAGGCCCCTGGAGCAAAATTTGGGAACAAGGGGTTGCACATGATATTTAAAAGGTTAAAAGCAATGGCCAGGTTAAGGCCTAGGTAACCATAAAATGTATGGGGAAGTTAAAATAGAAAAGTCAATCAATATGCAGATCTCAAGATTGTCTTATCAGTTTGAGACTGCATTTTAAAACTTATAAAAAGAGACTGCATTGTGGGGCAATCCCTTTTAGGGATATCCTTGGGGCTGGTCAGGTGAAGGCACACTTTAGAACTTAAAATGATGGTGTTAGCTTCACAAAAATTGACCTTGGGTAGTTTAGTTGGAAAAGTTATCAAAATGAGACTGACATATTCCATCTACAAAAGGTACATTTAGAATATATCAGTCTAACATGAAACATTTCTTATTGGATATGTCTGTCACTTCTCTTGACATTTAAAATGGTGTCAGTTTTAAACATGAAACAGGTTTTATTGGATGTGTCTGTCTCTTCTTCATGATGCTAAAAGGCAAAATGACCTTGCATGTGACAGGCAGTTAGCATGAAGATGACAATTTATGAAAGAGGAGTGGGGAAGTGAAGACTGACAGGGGTGTGTGGTGTGTGTGTGTGGAATGGGGGGATGGTGGTAAATAGTGAGCTGGATTGCAGTCAAAGGGATCGTTATGTGTGTATTGTGGCGTGTGTGTGTGTGTGTGTGTGTGTGTGTGTGTGTGTGTGTGTACACAATGTGTGTGTGTGTGTGTGTGTGTGTGTGTGTGTGTGTAGGATCCCACTCAGCCAGAAACATATATATTAATACATTGTTATATACATTCTTATTGTAATATTTTACAGACTGCAACAAAACAACAATCAAAGACTTAATTCATAGTGGTACAGCAGTGGAGTTTTCAACTTGTATTTTCCATCACAAAGGATGGCCTCAGTCAGAACCCCCCCCCCCCCTCCTGACCTCCACTCCTGTCTGCACACCCCTTCTGCAGCATGCCCTCACCTCTTCTCTCTTTGAGCCCCCCCTTTCTTCCCCTCTTTGTGAGAGACAGGACACTGAAACCACATGAAACATGGCATTATGTGGAAATCAAGGACATTAGTCTTATCGGGGTCACTCCTGGTCATTTCCAAACGGGGGTAATAAATTTAAAAGAAAATCTTCTGTGCTGCCAGACAAAACAACAAACAAATTACAAAACAAACGCCATGATTTTGATCTCTTTGGCCTTCTTCAGAAAAGCCACACCACATTCAACTTCAAGACAAAAGAAACAAAGCAAGAACAGTCACTTATTTCTCCAGCTAGGTGCAAAATGGAATGTGGGTGGGGGTGGGGGTGGGGGGGGGGGGGGGGGAGGAGAGTGGAAGTTGTCACTGTCTGTTACTGGGGGACATTCAGGACTTCTGGGTCTCCTGTGGTGATGAAGTTGTGTAATTCGCACATCACTTACAATCTTTCAATACATGACTTTTCCCATAGCTGATGTCACATTTCAGGCCTTTGCACTCACCCATGACCCTGTCTTTAGCGCCTGCTGGTAGCCCCCAAATAGTCAGCATGGAACCACTTGGCTTATATCTTGATCATGGTCATAAACCCCAAGGAGTATCAACTTTCAGACGCACTGAACATTCTCAAAACAATCTAATTGTGCTAGTCTGTGAATGCTTCTTAAGCAAGGCCTTAGCATATTAATTTTTAGAGTGCAGCCTGTACACAATTTTTCTTTGACTCTTTTAAAGATATAATGCACAATAATGCACATAATCTACAATCAGTTTTCAACTCAACTGTACAGTTTACATGGCACTTGCACACGTAGGTTGAGTCTGTGAGTTCTTTGAAAAGCACCTGCTATTAGCTCTGTGATAGCATGTAACAGCTCATTTGCAAATTTTGATTGCAATAAATTAAAATGACACTGGCTGCTGAAGCATTTGCCAGCAACTTTTTACTGACATTTGTTAAAAACAGTATGGTCATGATAAGTACAGGCTGGAAAGAGTGTGTTCAGTGTGTTGTAACTAACTTTTAATTTTTTTGGTAAAATTTTAATTTGAAGTACTCCCCTAAAAAGTCAGTTTTTCATGATGATGAGTCAGTTTGAAACTCTGCAAATTCTTGGAATCACCCCCAAGTGAAAGAAAAAACTATGTAACATTAGAGAGTCTCTCTACCTGTACACACACCATCCCCTGTTC
>JADBJO010023337.1:10000-26698 GCA_016801955.1 Conus betulinus
TTAACTCTGTGATAGCATTAACAGCCCATTTGAAAGCACCTGCTATTAACTCTGTGATAGCATTAACAGCCCATTTGAAAGCACCTGCTATTAACTCTGTGATAGCATTAACAGCAGCCCATTTGAAAGCACCTGCTATTAACTCTGTGATAGCATTAACAGCCCCATTTGAAAACACCTGCTATTAACTCTGTGATAGCATTAACAGCCCATTTGAAAACACCTGCTATTAACTCTGTGATAGCATTAACAGCCCATTTGAAAACACCTGCTATTAACTCTGATAGCAGTAACAGCCCATCTGCAAGTTTGGCCAGCATTGACATGACTGGCTGCTGTGGCACTTGCCATCAACTTTTTGCTGACATTGCTTTCAACTTTAATGTGAAGTATCCCCCTGAAGACTACTTTTTTTGTGTGTGTGTGATGATAAGTCAGTGTCAAACTCTCAAAATCCTTAGGGATCACCCCAAGTGAAAAAAAAAAAAGGTGTGGCAAAAGTGTGTGTCCATCTGTATGCACAATAACCTGCTCGTACTGATATTACAAGCAGTTTGGTGCAAGGTGAATGGGAGTACAGTGAAGCCGCTCCACTGAGGCAGTTGTCTCCCTTCTAGCAACCCAGGCACAACCGAAAAAAAATTAGTTTATAAAATTATTTTTGGTTTGGAATGGACAGCTGCCAAATTTTGCTGGGAACTCCCCTCATATATGTTCATTTTCTTACTGTAATGAAAAATATCCTTGTTTCAGGTGTGATTTGTTGTTGTTGTTCTCCCCCCCCCCCCCCCCCCCCCCCCCCCCCACCTCCTTTAAGATACATTTTTGTGACAGGAGGCAAAAAGATCATTGTTTTTCCCACATGGACATTTTATGACAAGTGTATTGGTATCAGTAAAGTAAAAATTTGATTCTGTAGCAATGTTTAACATGAACATTATTCTTTGCTGAACAGAGCCTAATTAAGTGAGTGCATGTGTGTCTGTAAGTTGAATAGCAATCTGCATTTTAAAACAAAGAGTGCAGGATTTGTTGATAGGAGACAAACAAAAAAAAAAAAAAGAGAGGACAGTGGTGTGGAGAGTGGATTGGGAGGGGGACAGGGGGAAAGAGAGACTGGATGAGTGAGAAGGGGGGGGGGGGGGGAGGGTGCAAAGGGGGATGGGGGGGGGGGGGGCATGGGAAAATGCACACTCAACACAACACACACACACACACACACACACACACACACACACACACACACACACACACACACTCTTATTCTAACATATCTTGATCTGAAGACTTCTTTGCAACTTGTTGGTCATCTGCACACTAGAAAAAAATTATACATAAAATTAATGACAGTTTAAGAGACATACTACAAATTAGTCTGAAATCATAAATACACCAACATGTTGAACAGAACACCCCATCCTCTTTCCACCCATACACCCCACACCATTCCACCCTACCCCCACAACCAACTGCTGTTTCTACAACTCACCTCTGTTGGGCTGCCAAAGAGTCCACAAGTTATGACAGTTTCTCAAGACAGTGAGAGGGGAGGGAAAGAAGTTTGTGTGTTTGTATACATGTGGGAGGTGTGAAGGGGAGGAGGGAACAGTGTGTGAGTGAGTGAGTGAGTTCATTGATGTAGTCAGTTCACACTTGGTGATATTAGACTTAAAAAGAAAAGAAAAAAAAAAAAAGGAAGCAAGGGGAAGGGGAGTGTTTAGAAAAAAATCTCTCAGTTAGATGCATGGAAAGCACTTTTGCTATTTGCACAATTTCTAGTTTGTGGGTTATTGTTTTGAAAGAATCGTGTATAGTCACTTCCACGTTCGATTCTTTATACAATGAAGTTAATATTGAACAGTGAAAAAGAATATGGTCCACTGACAGAAGAGTTGAACAGTCACATGCTACGCTTTGGGAAAACTTGGTTTTCCACGAATGGAGTCGAAGCTTGTATATTAAAGATGACAAATATCGTGGACATGATAAGGTTTCATACTTTTCTGGAAGGTGTTCGCTGTTCACGCATTTTTCTAATAGCGAATTAATTTCTTGAACGTCAAGTTTTAAATTACTCTCAGGTGTTTTTTTTCTTAATGCACCATCTCTAGCTAATTTATCTGCTGTTTCATTACCAGATATGCCACAGTGTGATGGAATCCAGCAAAAAGATACCCCAATTCCTTTCAACGTAGTAACATGTATGTAATGTCTTATTTCAAAAAGTAAATCTTTTCTTATTTTTGATTCCCAGTTTTGCAAGCTATACAGAACTGACTTGGAATCAACGCAAAAAAGTATGTTATACTAGACAGCAGTGTTATTGTCACACATAAAAAGTCAATGCCATGAGAATAGCAAACAGTTCTGCCGTAAACATGGAGAACCCTTTCCCTAGAGAAAAGAATCTACAAAACAGTGTGGGACAGTGTGTTTGTGTGTGTGTGTGTGCGTGCGTGAGTGTGTGCATGTGTGTGTGCGCGCGTGTGTGCGTGTGTGGGCAAGGGGTGGGGGGAAGCAAGGGAATAACAAGGGGATGGGGGGGGGGGATACACATATGCACACACTCTCTCCTCAATGCAAAGGCACATTGTCTTTAATCTTCATTCTGGATAAATATCAGCTCCTAAGGTACAACTCTCAAAGGAGAACAAAAGCCTAGAAAGGATCGCATTTCACTTTTTTCATAAAACAAAACGTTTTTTTAAACAAGTTGAGTAGGTAAATAAGGGTAATGATGAAAGGGAAAACAAAAGTAACAATTTAAAAGAAAAAAAGAAGCAAACACACACGGTGCGCGCACGCGCACACACACACACACACACACAACAACCAACCAACCCCTCCCCAACAAAGTCCCATCACTCTGTCCAGCCTCCTTACTTCTATTGAAACCTGATGGTAGGGAGGGTCTCATGCTAATTTTAAATGAAATTTAAAAAAATGTCAAAGTCCATGTATAGGCCTTATGTGTGGGCAGAATTAAGATTTTGTACCAAATACATTATCCATACATCATCCATGTAAGCATTTTGAGGCCTAGCATAAATTGGAGCCAGCATTTCATAGTAAACTGATAATTGATCAGAAAACCACCCCCTACCAATCCTTTCACCTGGTTTGGAGGATTTCCACCCATAAAATCATTCAGAATCTTCAAGTACATGACCTTCCCCTTATCTGACCTCACATTTTGGGCCTTTGCACTCATCTGTGACCCTATCTTTGTGCCAGCTGGTATTCCCCCAAATAGTCCCATTCCTTCGATTTCATTCTGTCAGCTTCGAATCACCTGGCTTGTCGCTTGCTGGCTATATGAAAGAAATTGAGGAAAAGCAACTTTCAGACACAATGAAAATTCTCAAACAATCTAATTGCGCCTTTCTATAAATACCTGACTCCTTAAGCAAGGCCTTGGCACATCCATGTGCTGGTGTGCAGCCAGCATTCATTGTCACAAAGCTGTGCATGGACAACAGTGCTGAGGTAGGCAAAGCAGAGACTGATATTGTCACAAAGCAGTCCTGTGTGCATGGCCAACAGTGCTGAGGTAGGCAAAGCAGAGACTGATATTGTCACAAAGCAGTCCTGTGTGCATGGACAACAGTGCTGAGGTAGGCAAAGCAGAGACTGATATTGTCACAAAGCAGTCCTGTGTGCATGGCCAACAGTGCTGAGGTAGGCAAGATAGCAAGCAGCAGTGTGCATGGACAACAGTGTGAGGTAGGCAAAGCAGAACTGATATTGTCACAAAGCAGTCCTGTGTGCATGGCCAACAGTGCTGAGGTAGGCAAAGCAGAGACTGATATTGTCACAAAGCAGTCCTGTGTGCATGGCCAACAAGGCAGTGCTGAGCAGTCCTGTGTATAGGCAAAGCAGCAGAGACTGATATTGTCACAAAGCAGTCCTGTGTGCATGGCCAACAGTGCTGAGGTAGGCAGAAGATATTGTCACAAAGCAGTCCTGTGTGCATGGCCAACAGTGCTGAGGTAGGCAAAGCAGAGACTGATATTGTCACAAAGCAGTCCTGTGTGCATGGCCAACAGTGCTGAGGTAGGCAAAGCAGAGACTGATATTGTCACAAAGCAGTGCATGGCCAACAGTGCTGAGGTAGCAAAGCAGAGACTGATATTGTCACAAAGCAGTCCTGTGTGCATGGCCAACAGTGCTGAGGTAGGCAAAGCAGAGACTGATATTGTCACAAAGCAGTCCTGTGTGCATGGACAACAGTGCTAGGCAAGCAGAGACTGATATTGTCACAAAGCAGTGCATGGACAAAACTGAGGTAGGCAAAGCAGAGACTGATATGTCACAAAAGCAGTCCTGTGTGCAGTTACTCTGAGGTGCCAAAGCAGAGATGATTGTCACAAAGCAGTTATCTGTGCATGGACAAGGATTTTTTCCCCCAGCAAATCAAACATTACAGTTATAAACCTTCCATAAAAAAGCAGTACAGGAAGACAATACACACAGGTACATCCTGCCCACACCCACCTCCACTGCTCACTCCTTCCCTCCCTACCCTCTACCTTTCCTCCCTTCCCCCACCCCTGTTTTTTTTTTTTTTTTTTTTTTTTTTTTTTTTTTTTGTTATATTTTTTATTTGCTCTAATATAAGGATTGTTCATGGACACTTCTTGGGTAATGTTTACTCTCTCTCTTGTGTTTTCACACACACACACACCTATACACACACATACATAGATGCGTGTGACTCCCTCCCCCCCCCCCCCCCCCCCAACACACACACGTGCGCGCACATGCACAGACACTTACACACACACACACATGGACACAACACTGCCTCCCCCCCACCCCCCCCCCCTTCCCAACACACACATACACAGTGATAGATGATAAATATAGTCTACACATACACGGTGTCCACTAAGCCCAAAAGTAAAAGCAAAGTAAATTCTTGATGTTTACTGCTGAAGACTGGTTAACACTGCATGAAGGATCTGGGATATTAGGTTTTTCTCATGCTTCTGCAGTTTGTCCCATTACTTAAGCTGCCAGGGGTCATGTTTCCCTGAATGACTGAAGACAGTCTGAAGCTGTGAGTTGATTGTGTTTGTTTAATGGACATATGTAGCCCAACAAGACTGGAAAAGGAAATTGCCATTTTGATAGCCAGATTGACCATTTTCCTGGTAACTTGCACTTCCTTTGTAACTCCTGTGTTGAAATGTCACTGCAGTGCTGGTCAGTTATCTCACCCAGCTTCTGGTATGCTATGTGGACATCGTGTGTGCCAGGTGATGCGTTTTTGTCTTTTTTTTTTTTTTGCTGTAGGGAGAGACATGACACTGCATGTGGGAAAGTAATCTTTGTTGTTGTCATTATTGCTGCCCTTGTTAATGATTTATTTTTCAGTGTGTGAGTGACATTGCGTACAAATGTATGGTTAGATCCAGGCGTTAAACTGATTGTTTCATGTTGATATGCCAAATGGACCCTGATGTCATGTGAACCATGTATGGATTGTAACAGTGTTATTCAAAACACTTCAGCCCCATGGAAATAGACTGGTCTTATAATGTCTTATAAAACAAAGTAGACAAGTGGATGCAGTTGGTCAGCCTTTTTCAAACTATGAAGCGAAATGAAATGTTTTATCAAGAAGACTGAATGATTACACCAGGTCTTATTATAGATCTTCATTTTGTTCTGGAACATACTGGCATAAGTATTTCATAAAATATGATGCAGACTCTTTCTGGAACTGTCATTTGTGATGTGTTGTCAGTTGTGACGTTTAAGAAAAATCAGCAGCATTCTTTTCAGGATGCCTTGTAAGATATGTGTAGAAAACTTTCAGATATTAGTCATTTGAGTCAAAAAAATTCACACGTTAAATGTCATATGTTCAGATGGTCAAATCTAACTGAATTGATTATTTCAGTTGTTGCAAATGGTGAAAATGAATGGCCTTAAACTTCAAAATGTAAACTATGATCGGTCAACACAATACCGTATTTGTTTGTGTTTATAAACCACCAATAGTATCTAAGTAAACTGTGCTTGGTTGTTTTCTATGAGGTTTGGAGAATTATTTGTTTATCAAGACACATGACTAATTTGTCTATAATTAGTACGTAAATTCTTTTTTTCAGAATATGTACATAGAGTTTCAGAGTGTTGTGCACCAGTGACATTTTTGTGTAAAATTTGTACTTGAGGCCTCACATATCAAGTTTGTGTGCCATGATATTGCATGCCTTCCACCATAATGCGGAACCAGTCCATATTTAGGTAACTCTAAACTTCAGGAGGATCATAAGCTAAAAATCATGCCTTTTAGTTTTTACACAACTCCAGTTTCGTTTTGAGATATGAATGATCAGCTTTTGAATGATTTTGAATCAAAGCAAGTGACAAGACCAGGATTCAAGGAGGAATAGAGTACAGTCCCTGTGTAATTCAAGGCCTGATACAAGCTGAACACATTGTGTGCTGTGCAGTTGGCAGCGACAGATATATGACAGAAGGCAAACCACAGGTGGACAGTGTCACAAACCGGCCAACAGAACACAAAGAGAAAAATATCAGAAAATCAAACTGTGCAGATGTGATCAGATAACGGATCTTCATTCATGATGCAGTTCAGGAAGATTATACGCAGTCTCCCCCACCCCCTCACCCCACCCCACCTCCACTACTCACTGCTTTCCACCCCACCTTCCATCTTTCCTTGCCCTACCTTTGCCCTACTTTTTTTTTTTTTTTTCTCTAAACTCTCCCCCCCCCCCCCCCCCCCCCCTTTTTTTTTGTTGTTGTTGTTGTCTAATATCACAGTTATGAATGGACAGTTCTCTCGTGTGATGTTCACTTCTCTCTCTCTCTCTCTCTCTCTCACACACACACACACACACACACACACACACACACACAGAGCACTTGTTTGTATATGCAAACACAGCCTTCACCAAGTGAAAGTATAGTTAAAGCAAATTCATGATGCTTACAACTAACAACTGGTTAAAACTTCATGAAAGCTCTGACTTAAAGTTTATCTCATGCTCTTGCGTTTCGTCCCCTCATTTTAAGCTGCAATCTGATGTGTCCCATGATGATTGACAAAAAATCTGAAGCTCTGTGCATAATCAAAATACAAATAAACTGCCAGCGCTATATGAGATAAGGAATCTGTGTAAAAGATATAGTCAGAAACCTCACCTTGTCCCACATCCCTCCCATCTCTAATCCACAGTGACATAGTCTTCTGACTACCCCTTTCAGTGACATGCATCCCCGCCCCCTCAACACCCTCCCCCCCTTCCCCAACACAACGTAGACCCCCCCCCCCCCCCACACACACACACACACACACACACACACTGCATAACTAAATACAAAAAGACTAAAAGAATAGTAAGTAAATCAAGTATGAAGAAAGAAGCACAAAGAAAAAAAAATGATCAGTAGAAAGGTAAATTGATTAGTATGTGACTGAAACATACACACCAATGGATAAATGGCTGATGATAACAGAATGACAGAATATATATATATTGTAATAAAGTACTAGTCTATGTGATGGAAGACATCCTCATGGAAATGTTGAAAAATCAGACTGTTGCACCATCACCTGAAAAATGGACACACACACACACACACACACACACACACACACACACACACACACACACACACACACACACACACACACACACACACATGCACACACACACACACACACACGCTTGCACGCACACAACACTTGCATGCACACACACACATTCATGCATGTGTGTGTATGCGCACACGCACGCACGCGCACGCACGCATGCACGCACACACACATACACACACACACACACAGAGAAAATGGGAACGATGACTTCATGATTTAGCTTTTATTTTCCAAATATTGAACAAAATCCCCCCAGCCCCTCTCCCAACCACACCCCATCACCCAGTGATGATTGTGCTTGCATGTGCCATGTGTATGCAACTGATTTTAATGTGAGAAAAGCAAGAAGCAGAGCACAAATGAATTTCAAGAACAGAAAGCTTTTATATGAAAATGCCTGCCACAATCACATCAACTAGATACATGTGTTTTGAAGGACTTTGGGGGTCAATGTGCGGATTGTGAAAATGCTGCTTTCTTAAAATTGAATTCAGCTCCGTACAGTTTTTTTTTTTTTTTTTTTTCTGGAATATGCTTGTTGACCGATGTGTGTAGTGTGATTGACGTGTAGTGTGACTGATGTGTGTAGAGTGACTGATGTGTGTCTTGTGACTGATGTGTGTATTGTGACTGATGTGTGTATTGCGACTGATGTGTGTATTGTCAGTGATGTGTGTATAGTGACTGATGTGTGTATTGTCAGTGATGTGTGTAGTGTGACTGGTGTGTGTCTTGTGACTGATGTGTGTGTAGTGTCAGTGATGTGTGTATTGTCAGTGATGTGTGTATTGTGACTGACGCGTGTCTTGTGACTGATGTGTCTTGTGATGTGTGTATTGTCAGTGATGTGCGTAATGTCAGTGATGTGTGTATTGTGACTGACGTGTGTAGTGTGGCTGACGTGTGTAGTGTGTGACTCACATGTGTCTTGTGACTGATGTGTGTCTTGTGACTGATGTGTGACGGTTTTAAGTGTTGTGAGCGACATGTATATTGCGACTGACGTGTGTAGTGTGACTGATGTGTGTAGTGTGACCGACGTGTGTAGCGTGATGGATGTGTACATTGTGACTGACGTGTGCATTGTCACTGATGTGCGTTTGTCACTATGTGTACTGTGACAGTGTTGGACTCTTTGAATTGAATCCATCTCTGCACAGTGTTTCTGGCATGTACTGGTGGACTGATGTTTGTCTTGTGACTGATGTTTGTCTTGTGACTGATGTGTGGCTTGTGGCTGATGTGTGACTGATGTGTGTCTTGTGACTGATGTGTGTATTGTGGCTGATGTGTGTCTGATGTGTGTATTGTGGCTGATGTGTGTCTTGTGACTGATGCGTGTCTGATGTGTGTCTTGTGATTGATGTGTGTATTGTGACTGATGTGTGTCTTGTGACTGACGTGTGACTGGTGTGTGTATTGTGACTGACCTGTGACTGATGTGTGTATTGGCTGATGTGTGTATTGTGGCTGATGTGTGACTGATGATGTGTGTCTTGTGACTGATGTGTGTATTGCGACTGATGTGTCTTGTGACTGACGTGTGACTGGTGTGTGTATTGTGACTGACCTGACCTGTGTGTATTGTGGCTGTGTGTGTATTGTGGCTGATGTGTGACTGATGTGTGTATTGTGACTGACGTGTGTCTTGTGACTGATGTGTGTGACTGATGTGTGTCTTGTGACTGACGTGTGTATTGTGACTGACGTTGTGTATTGTGGCTGATGTGTGTATTGTGGCTGATGTGTGTGTTTTGACTGATGTGTGTGTTGTGACTGATGTGTGCCTTGTGACTGATGTACGTATGGTCACTGATGTGTGTAGTCTGACTGATGTGTGTATTATCAATGGTGTGTGCATTGTCACTGTGTGTATTGTGACTGATGTGTGTATTGTGACTGATGTGTGTATTGTGACTGATGTGTGTATTGACACTGTGGTGTGTATTGTAATCATGTGTGTGTATTGTGGCTGATGTGTGTATTGTGAATGATGTGTGTATTTTAACATATGCGTGTATTGTCACTGATGTGTGTATTGTGACTGATGTGTGTATTGTGACAGATGTGTTATTGTAATCGATGTGTGTGTTGTGGCTGATGTGTACTGCTGTCACTGTACTGTACTGCCCACTTTGAATTGAATCCATCTCTGCACCATAAACTGATGTGGACGTTGTGATTCTGTTGCACAGGGGACCAGGGAACAGGGGAGCAGCCCCGCTCACCCAGTCCAGGACCATCACGGCGAGGCCAGCAGAGAGTCCCTAGGTTCTCCCCCTACGCCATGGTGTGCTGCCGGTCAGACGGACCGGGCCTCTAGGGTAGGTCCCCCGGCTACTGCCGTAGGTCTCTTAGGCGTAGACACTCAAGAAAACAACTCCACCACATACAGCAGGCATGACCAGTCAGACAGCTGCATGGGAGTTGGGGAGTGCTTTGCAGTCCCCTCCTACACGCAGGGCACAAGCACACAGACGGAGAACACGGGGTTCACCTCGGCGCTAGAGGCCACCAGCCCTCTCCGACCCGATGAGGAACCCCAGCCATCCACATCCACGGCTAGGTCCCCAGGGCAGCAGCCATGGCGGGTGCTTCACCCGCCTATACCCCCGTGCCCGTCTTGTCCTCCACTGTCATGTCCGAGTCTTATTATGACCAGGTTAGGGAGTGGGAGGTAAAAGGGATGGAGATGGTAGAGGAATGGGAAGAGAGGGAGGAAGAAGAAGATGCAGGCAGGGAGGGAGGGAGGAGGAGGGAGGGGGGTGGTAGATGTAGAGGGGTGTGACAGACGCAGGGCAAGATAGGGAGGGGAGGGGGGGGTGGCAGTGTTAGGGCAGGATGTGGGAGAGTTAGGTCATCAGTCCCCACCTGCAGAAGATGCAGCTACACCACCTGTGGTTGTGGATGAGGGGGCAGACCATCAGCCCCCTCCACAGGTGCCACCAGTACAACCTGTGGTTGTGGTCCAGGGGGCAGTCCATCAGCCCCCTCCACAGGCTCCACCAGCACCACCGGTGGTTGTGGTCCAGGGGGCAGCCCATCAGCCCCCTCCACAGGCCCCACCAGTACCACCTGTGGCTGTGGTAGGGGGGGCAGCCCAACAGCCCCTCCACAGGCCCAACCGCAGGGGCCTAGGCAAGACCAGCCTGTTCCGGCAGTAGGAGAGCCGCTGTTGCGCCGCTCAGGCCGTGTCAGAAGGCCCCCTGACCGGTATCAGTCTGTCGATTTCAGAACAGACGCCTATTTAAGGCGCCAGGAACGGAACAGGAGGAGGAGGGCCCGGCGTTAATCGTCGCCTCCTGTTTCAGGCTGCAACATCTGCCATGTTCCTGAGGTGGCCGTGAAGAAGAAAGTCTTGTGCAGATGGTGGGGGTTTGATGTAGGTCAGAGATAAGGCCAGGGTTAAGAGTTGTCATGTAGAGGGTATAGTGAAAAAAGGGAAAATCTAACAGTTCATAGCACAGTTAACTTTAAAGGGATGGGAGTAGATAGTTTGTGTAGAGAAAAAGATTTAGTCTATAAAGTATGTTTGTATTGATGGTGTTGCTGTATTAACCTTGTTCTTATTGTATAATCAGTTCTGTAGTGTTTTGTCTCTTTATTTTGATGGGCACAGCAGTAATACTTTTAGGAGCGCTAGTGTTGTAAATTTTTGTTGCTGCGTAATAGTTGTGATACAATAATTATAATTTGATGTATTGAAAAATTCCTATTTATTAGTTTGGTGCTGATAAGATCAAAGTACCAATGAAAAAGAAAGGAAACTTTTTGTATAGAATAGCCTGAAAAAAAGTAGATATGTGTATTCATGACCAGCAGCAACTATTAGATTGAAATTTGAATCAGTATTGTGTAGGAAATGGCCCTGGCATTAGGTATAGGTTGAATATTAGGGTCAGGTAGGGATAGGTCATGATAGGTAGTTTAGGTTAGCTCAGGGAGACCGGCAGCACCACATGTAAATTTTGTACATTTAAATTCTGTATTTGCTCTTTTTTCAAGTGACGTTATTGGTTTCTGTGTATGTGGCTTCTATGTGTTTGTTCATCGCTTTTCTAGTGGACATGAAACATATTTGATTATTTGATTGTTAAATGTTTATGTAATTAAAGATTCCTTTAATACTTGCTTTCTTTCAATTCATATTTTAGAAAATACGTTGATGTTTTCTTTCTTTCTGTCTTTTAAGTTTAACTTGCTATTCTTGATGGGTTCTAGAATCTCGTTTATAAAATAGTATACACACGGATGTACACACACACATACACACACACATGCCCACGCAAGCAAGCACGCATGCATGCATGCTCCCATGCTCCCTCCCTCCCTCACTCACACACACACACACACACACACACACACACACACACACACACTTTTTTTGTCTGTCTGTCTCACACTGAACATGCTCTGAATACACAAGGCACACCCTCATGTTGGCACTGCACTTATTTCTCTGATCTTGTGACCATGTACACTCCCTCTGACTATGTTCTTCTGACTTGCAACTTGTTCAGCAAAACCATTTCATGGATAAGATGTTTACGTACTTAGTTGTTCCAAAACCACTGTTAATGTTTCCACTCTTCATCTGAGTACTCCTGTTCTGGGAATCCATTCTGCTCTTTCTCACCTTCCCAGACTTAACTTTGTTGTCTTGCCTGTCTCGTCTACCCCCCCCCCCCCCCCCCTTCCTTGCCCCTTCTGGTCTTTTCCCAGATTCCACTCACATTTCCACTTTGCTATAAGTTTAACCCTCATTTGGCAGACATCTGTTCACACCTGTCGAATCTCCATTTCTTGCATTGTCCACTCAGCTGTTTTTGTTTTTGAAATCCACATTCCAGTCTGACCATTCATCCTGACCCTCTGCTGATCCTGTTCTCGCTTCACTTGTCACTTGTCACCAGTCGCTTTCCGCTCTGTTTTCTGTTTTTTCTGACTCCAGCTGCCAAGGTTTTGTTTCCCTTCCACAGGGTATGGATTTTGAGGACGCGCCTTTCCCTTCCCAGACCCACCTCTGCACGTCTACATCTGACCCTGGCTACTAATTCTTATTACTACCTTTCTTTGCATTTTGACTTTTTTAATCCACTGAATGTGTGTTACATTTTTACCCCAACCACCATCACTTGTCACCCCCAACCCCTATGCGTCCACCCACTGTTCTTCATAATGTTGTCTTCCAATTGTCACTAACTCATTTTACTGCCCTGCAGTTAATCTACTGAACGTATGTTACATTCACCCCAACCACCACCATCACTTACCCAACCCCTATGCGTCCACCTTTTCTTATATACCATAGTATTAGTATACCCCCACTGTTCTTCATAATGTTGTCTCCCATTGTTGTTAACTTTTTCTGCCCTGCAGTTCCTTTTTCCCATTTTTTTAAAGAGAGAGAGAGAAAAAATCATGCCTGTCATTTGCATTTATTTTCATTTTTACCCATTTCACTCTTTCCAGTTTTTGATTTTGAAAAAAAAAAATCTGAACTCTTGCTTTCCCATATAACTGTTTTCTTCTCAGTTATGGTTCTATTGTTTCTCTTCAACTATTCCATCTGAAACCCTTTGCCTTTGATTCACTTTGATTCTTGGTTGCATCCTTTACCTGAGTCACTAACAACAAACAGAAGCATTAGTTTAAAAAAAAGTAAGAACCTGATAAACCAAAAATTGCAGTAGTTGGATACCAAAACTCTCGCAATAGTTGGACACCCATCACCTTAATTTGGGCAGCTATTTTATCAAGAAAAGTGCCACTTGGTTTTCTCTGTCCCTGACTGTCCATTCAGTGTGTGGCTTAAACATAGTTCTCTCTCTCTCTCTCTCTCTCTCTCTCTCTCTCTGGGGGTGTGAACTGTGACACTGACTGAGCAAGTCGACTTTCACGGCGCTCCGTTGGTTTTGTTCTCTTTGGCGTCCTGCATCAGTGTCCAGTACTGACACTTTGCCAGTGATTGGGATTAACACCATGCCCTTGTGCCAGCTGGGTTTTAGGGTGACATGCGGCACCTTTCTTCCAGTATATATGAACTTTATGAAGAAACGGGCCGTTCAAAAAGCCGCCATGAGAGCCTCCATGTTAACACCCCGTACAAAGTTAGACGGTGTCTTTCTTGGACTGACCCTCTCCTACCTGTTTTGGGGCGGGCTCCTTTTGCTGAGGTCGGGGGACGTGGAACCTCATCCTGGCCCCCCAGCACCCCCTCCTGAGAAGGACAACTCTGGGACACTGAAGGCCATGCTGACCAGCACCAAGCGCGACACCAGGAGCAGGGTAGGATCTGCTTCCGCAGACCGGGCGCAGGCGACCACCTCTCTTCCTCCTCAACGCGGGGACCCCCTCAAGAAGAAGAACCATCAAGAGCAGAGTTGATGGATGTTCTGCAAAACGTACTGTCCACCATGAACTGTAAGTTTGACAATGTTGATAAGAAGTTTGACGATCTTGGAGAAAAGTGTTCGGCCCTGCAGTCTGATGTGAAAAATTTGAGAGATGAGGTGGCAGACTTGAAAAAAGAAAATGAAGATCTGGCCAAAGCTAACGCTGATCTCCCGAGTAAAGTCGAACAGTTAGAAAGACAGACTGATGATTTAGAGGGGAGGTCAAAATGTAAACATCTGATTTTTTATGGCATACCTAGGGACCAGAATGAGACAAACGATGACTGTGAAGGGAAAGTACAAACTATGTTGAATGATAAGCTTAACATGACTAAGAAGGTAGAGTTCGATAGGATTCATAGACTCAGTGCCAAACCTGACTCTCTCCCATCATTGCTTGCTGCACCTTTTACAAGGATAAAGTTAACATCCTGAAAGGAAAAAAAAACCTGAAAGGCAGCAACGTTTTTGTGGGAGAAGATTTCTCGTCCAGGGTCAGGGAAATCAGGCATGGTCTTTCACCACACTTGAAAAGAGCAAGAGCGGACGGGGAAGAGAGCCACCATGATCTATGATCACCTAGTGATTGATGGAAAGTCATATTTTCTTGATGGACATGGAGGGCTCAAGAATTCTAGATAGGGTTTGGCCGGCCAGAGATTTTCTTCCTCATGCCGCATTACATGTAGGGGATCAGGAAAAGAAAGACAGCAACACCGGTAATCTCGTCAACAGCAATAGGCAGGGACAGCGATGCTCGTGTTGACAGTTGCCGGGTGAGTTGCAGTAACCAGCAAGAGCCAGTCGCGGAAAATCCCGTGCGTGCATGAGGAAGAGAGAGCGAGGCAGGGAAGGAGAGAGAGTGTACATATAATGAAAACAACACCCTTTTTCTTTTTTGTTATGGAATATTAATGGCATAAAGTCAAAACTTGCCGATCCAGATTTCTTTTCATTTCTTTTTAAGTTTGATTTTGTCTGTCTGTCTTGTTGAAACGTTTCTTGATGAGTGGAAGTTTGATGGTCTTTTTTCTGACTATGATGCGTTTTTGCAAACCTGCTGTCAAATTCAGTAGACAAGGGAGAGCATCAGGTGGAATTGTTTGTTTGATCAGGAAAGAGTTATCTCCCTTTGTAAAAGCTATCGATGTCAACCACTCCATTTTTGTGTATTTGTAATTGACAAAAAATTGTTTTGGAACAGACAAAGATGTTTTGTATTTTTGTTGTTACATTCATCCGGAAAATTCTCCTTTTTACACCTTTTTTGATGTTGAAAATGGAATCAGTTTACTTGAAGATTGTTTGATAGAATGTTTGTTAAGAAATGATGTGTATGTCATAATTATGGAGACTTGAATAGCAGAACATCCAATATTTCTCAGGATTTGTCGGGAAAAACCATTTTTGATAGACAATGTGATAGTCGTTTCTCAGTATAAATCGTAATTCTGAAGACTGTACATTAAATAATTACGGAAAGCTGATGCTAAATGTATGCACTGCCTTGGACCTGTGTATTCTTAATGGTGTATGTAATGGCGACATAGAAGGACGCTATACATACATATCTGATTCTGGTTGCAGTGTGGATGATTACTTTATTATTTCAATTGATCTTCTTGCTTTGGTATATGCCTGTGTCTTTCATTGCTGTTTTTCCAAAGGAAAATGATGTTGTCAATAATGAACAAGACAATCATGTTATAGAGAAACTTGTATGGAATAATGATTGTGCTAATCGATTTCAAGAACTGTTATGTAGTGTAGATGTTGTCAGAAAAATTTGAAAATGCCATAGATATGATACAATCCGACATAAATGAAGCTTTGAACATGTTGTCACTTTTTTTTTTTCGCACGCGTTCCCAGATATATCACGGTAAATCTGAATGGAAGTTCAGGAAATCTGGGAACGCATTCCCAGATATCACGGTTCCCAGATATTATACGACACCGGCTTGAGAGCATGCATGGAAAATGATTGGAAAGCAGGCTAACAAAGACTGACAGAGGAAATGATACGGATGGTCCTGTACAGCATTGATCATGGGGTGAACAGGTGCGGGAAGGGAAGGTAGGATTGGTGTGGGAAGAGGAGACAGGTGAGAAGACAGAGAAGAATGACTCTGGACAAGGCATCATAGGGGTAAGAAGGAAACGGGACAGACAGAGAAGAACAGCAACTGGAGCAGATGCAAATGTAAGAGGATCCACACGAATTTGGAAAGAACCCGAGGATGGTGGGTAGTGGAACAGTCATGAGAGTGGCAACATGTCAGAGTTGGTATGGGAAGGCAATGCAACAAGAAGGCAAGTGTATGAAGATTAGGAGTTTGAGTGAGATGGGTTTTGAGTACAAGTGAAACAAAAATGAAAGAAAAGTTGCAGGGCGTTAAAAATGGAAGTTAACAATGCAAAAAGAAAATGATAGAAACAGGAAAGTGTGAGAGACTGAATGGATTTAATGTATTAAGTTGAGGTAGAAACATGGGGAGTGGTGATAAGGCACCAAGTAAGTGGGGAAAGAATGGAATGAAGAGTTCACGAGAAAAGGTATGAACACCTGAGATTTGGAAGAAAAAAGGGAAGGATTGAAAACTTTAAGAACACAGGATGTCTTGCATGTCTGTAAACAAGTAGTAAAATGAAAAGACAGCAGTTGGA
>JADBJO010023338.1:0-26695 GCA_016801955.1 Conus betulinus
GTGTGTGGGCTGTGTAGTGTGTGTGCGCGCGCGCGCGCCGTGCGTGTGTGTGGTGTGTTGGTGCATGGCTGTAGGGACGTGGTGATGCTGGCATATGTGTTTAGGGAGAGATGGAGAAGACTGACAGGTGAGATTTCTGGGAGACTGTGGTGGGTGTGGTAGACTATGGCATGATGATGTGGGTACCAGATGGACTCACTGGTATGTGTTCTATGGATGAGTATAGAGTGTGTTGTGTGTGAGTGTGTTGTTGGTGTGTGTGTGTGTGTGTGTGAGTGGTGTGTGCGTGCGTGGCGTAGTGCGTTGTGTAGAGTGTGTGTGTGTGTTGTGTGCGTGCGTGCTTGCGGAGCGCGAAGTGCGGATGGGTAGTGCGTATGATTGTGTGTTGTGTGTGGTTAGAGGGAGCAAGAAAAGTGGGTGTAGTGAAGGAGGAACCTTCGCAGGAGAGCCGTATGACCAGCTCCAAGATGACACTACCATTTGGACACCACACAGCGCACTGCCATGACATGCCGGAGCCCATCCACGATCAACCATCACCAGCAGACCGGTGGCTTTGGTTTATTACTGTTCTTTCCTTCCTTTCTTTCTTCTTCTTTCTTCTTGTCTTTACTTACCTTGTCTGTCTTTCTTTTCGTTCGTGTTTATTCTTCCCTTCTTTCTTCCTTTACTTTCTTACTTTTTTTCTTCCTTCTTCATTTCTTTCTCTTTCTTGCTGTTCTTGTAGACAGTGTATGCAGAGAACCGCTAAGATTCCAGCCTTGCGACCTGGTTTTTTGTTATCGCGTAGTATGACAGCCATTATTCCACCACTGATACTCGCGTGTTTTTTTCCCTTTCTGTTCTGTCTGGTACTGTCCTGCGTATTTTTTGTTTCGTTATTTTCTTTTTACTTTCGTTTGTGTTGGTTGTTTAGAAGTGCGCGCACTTGCAAACAGTCATATTGCCAGACCTGACTCCGGCTTGTTTTGTATCTTTGTATCCACTTTTTTCAGGCAGTGAAATTCGCAGCGACTGATGCTCATTCGTTCCTTTTTGGGTTGAATTTGTATTGTATCGCTGTTTCATTGATGCAATGAGATCCGACACTGATCTTGGCATTCTTTTTTTTGTTTCATAGTTTATTTTATCGCTGTTTCACAGACAATGAAATTCCACACTAGTCATGCTTTTTGTTATTTCAATATTATTTTATCGGCTGTTCAGGACGAGATGTTGATAATCAAGACATGATCTATTCTGTTCGTGTTTTTTTTCGTATTGATTTATCAGCTCGTTTCAGCAATGAAATTCGCACACGAATAGATTGCTCTTTCTGTTTTTTTTTTTGCTGTTGTTATTTATAGTTTCAGAGCAACAGAATTCCAGTAGCGTCTCATGTATTTCTATCTCTCTTTTGAGCATTGGTTCAGACGAATGAAATTGACAAGATCGTCGTCTTTCTTTTGATCTTTCTTGTATCATGATTTCAGACTGCCGTATGATTCGCCCTGACCTGACACAGAGCTACCTTACTATCAAGCAGTCAGGACTTCTGACCTGGGTCGGATTTGTTTTTTGTTTTTTTTCTTTCATTGTCTTCAGGATTTTTCTTCTCTCTCATGTTCTCTCTTCATTCTGTTTGGTTGACTATTGGTTGTGTGACTCCTCTTCTATCTACTATATGGTTTATTCTCCCAAAGTCATTTCTTTTGCTTAGCGCACGGGGAGATGTGGTTTTCTGAGATGTCGTGGTGTAACTGTTCGTTTTATTCTTTTTTCGTTCGTTCTTAGTTCCTGGTTTGTCTTATCCCCCCCTCTGGCCATTTCTTCCGAAGATCTTTCGGTGTGGACTTTCTTCCTTTCTCCTTTCTGTAGTCCTCGTCTTTGATTTTCTTCTATCTCTGTTCCTCGTGTCTATTTGCTTTCTATCTCATAGGTGAGTTTGTCGTTTGGGGTAATTTCTTCTTGTGTTTCGGGGTTCTTCTTTCAGACAAGTTTGCCATTTTTTTTTATGGTCCTATTTTTCTTCCGTCCTTCCTCCCTTTTTTGGCCTGCTTGTTGTAGTCACTGGATTTCGAGGCAACGATGAGTTGACGACTGACACGCATTTTCTCGTATTCGATCAAAGTATCCAGCGAATCAACGACTCGTCGCTTTTCTTTCTTTTTTTCTCCGGTTGATACTTTATTTGCATTTTTTTTTTTTAAGGTTTTGTATTGTGTTGTCTGTCTTTTCTCTCTAGCATTTTTTTTTCATCTAACCATTTCGTGTTTTCCGTTGTTGTGTGTTTCTCTACATCTCTCTTAAATCTCTACTCTCTCTCGTGCTCTCTCTCTCTTCTCTCTCATACTCTCTCTTCTTCTCTCTGCTCTCTGCTGTGATGCCTGATGTGTGTGGTGTGTGTAGGTGTGTGTGTGTGTGTGTGTGTGTTTTCCTTCATGAGTGGTTCAGACATAGTAGTGTGTGCTGATGTGTCCTGCTTGTTCTCGTGGGCAGCTGAGTATCCGGCAGAGAACTGCAGTTGTTTCTTCAGTCTATCCCAGCCCCCCCTCTCAGACTGCCTCCTGTTCCTCCTCGCCCACCTCTCGCATTCTGCAGCTCTCGCTCTCTGAAGTCTGCTCTGATACGATCTTGTGTGCACTCTCTCTCTCTCTCTCTCATCTCTGTCGCGTCTACTTCTTCCCCCACCTCTCCTCTCTGCTCTCTCTCTGTTTGTAATCTTATGTCGGACAACGAATTATTCAGCACTGACCTGCTCTTTCTATTCACGTATCGCAGTTAGAATGTGCATGGCATATGTATTCTTCTTTTCCTCTTTTTCTTTCTTCCTTTCTTTTTTTCAGTTTCTTTTTCGTTTCATTCCCTCGTTCCCTGCCGTGTAATCAACATAAATTTTGCCCTGACTGCCGTCTCGGCGTCCCGTACCACCGGTTCGTGCTGCTTGTGCCCGGTGTTTTCCTGTCTGTCTTTCTTTCGTCATTGTTTCAGATAATCGTAATCCTCCAATGACCCTTCTTTCTTCCGTCACCGTCAGCAATCTGAACAGCCGTCGTGGTTTCTTTCTTTCGTTTTTCTTTTTCTTTCTTCTTCCTTCATCCTTTCTTTCTTTCTTTCTTTCCTTCTTCCTTTGTTTTTTTTTCCCCACATTTATACGCCCTGTCTGTCAATCTGTTTTCACAGTTACAGACATCAGTGCTCCATCCCCAACACAATCTCCTACACTACTACCAGTCACCAGTTTGCTGCGGTTTTTTTCCTTTTCTTTCTTTTTTCCCTCCTTTCTTTTCCCCTTTTCTTTCTTATCTCTCTTATTTTATGTTTATCGGTCTATCCATCTGACTGTCTATCTTTCTATCTGTCTGTCTGTCCATCTATGTATCTATCAATCGATCTGTCTGCCTGTCAGTCTGTCTGCCTGCCTGCCTATCTATCTATCTATCTATCTGTCTATCTATCTATCTATCTATCTATCTATCTATCTATGTCGGTTTGTCTGTCAGTCTATTTATCTATCTTAACATTGACATGTAACAGATCTTTATGAAGGTCTAAGTTTTCCACTCCGTCGTATGTATATTTTTGTGAATGCATGTGCACGTCAGACCGTGCGTCCTTGTTGTGTGTGTGTGTGTGTGCGTCCGGTGTGTGTGTGTGTGTGTGTGTGTGTGAGGGAACAGAATTTGCATTTAGGTTTGTGCGCGCGCACATATAGTGTGTGTGTGTGTGTGTGTGTGTGTGTGTGTGTGTGTGTGCGCGCGCGCGCGAGCGCGCGTTGTGCGTGCGTGCGCGTGCGTGTGTGTGTGTGTGTGTGGCGTTGCGCTAGGGGGTGTGTGTGTGTGTGTGTGTGTGTGCGTCCTTTTTTTTTTCTCCCCAAGTCTAAACGTAGCCCCGGTATGGTATTTGCTGGCCACCTGCAGACCGTTCCCGTGGATGAACACGTCACTGCTATTGACGTCACTCTTTAAGTTTGACATCACAGATACTGAACTGACTTTTCTGTTAGAGGGAAGTGGGACCAGACCGTCGATTCGGTCCCCCTTTCTTTTTCACTTTTGCTGATGACCTCTGCAAGTTAAGTCTCTCTCTCTCTCTCTCTTCTCTTCCCACAGAGTAGACAAAACCCCTTGAAATCTGCCCCCAAAAAATCTCTATAGACGTCACTGAGATGTGACATTGAAGACTAGTTCAACAGACTCCTCCAGCTCTGACGGTTGTGTGTGCTATTGTTCTGTGTGCCCTGTGGTTTTCCAGTTCGTTCTGCAGAATTGTCATGCAGACCATCGTTTTTTTTTCTCTTTTTTTTTTTTTTTTTTTTTTTTCTCTTGTTTGTTGCTTCCCCATTATCTCCCACCCTTATCACTTCGCATGAGGTCTGTAAGCTAGACCCCCACCATCCGTGTTATGTGACCAACCCAACGTAGCTTTCATGTATTACAAATGGGACAGAATATCAAGTCTTCTATGGTCCTATGTTTGCTTGTTTGTTTGGGTGAGCATGTTCACTGGTGATATGATCTTGCTTTCAAGAAAAACACGTATGTCCATGGTTTTGAATTCTCGAATCTCCAAAATCCGAGTATCGTAAACAGGCGTTAGGATTGAGATTTCTCATTCTTGATTCTTGATGCTTTCGTCCAGTCATTACTTTTAAAAACAGCTAGTGTTATCCGTCTCGTCCCATTCTTCTGACTGATATGAGTTATCCACTTATGTGTCATTATTTCATTAGCCTGCTGAAGGAGGAAAAATCAACCTCTTGTAGGTTTCAATATTTGCGTCGTCACATATCAGTTGATGATTTTGAGTTTCTGGTTCGTTTTTCCGTTTTTCCGTAAAAATATCTCTCCTGTCTGTCTTTCATGTATGACCTTTTCTGTAATCAACGAACGCCCCACAAGACTGCATTGTAAGTACACAGCAACACAGCCTTCGACAATCGTACTATTTCAGAGTACAAGAAACATAAAGCAAACAATTACAAGGAAGCTAAAAGAGAGCAAAACGATGGAGTAAGCCATTGGCATTGGTAAAGTCAAGTCGTCATTCGCTGTAATGATACAATGACTTCCACACGGGGATGTGCAAAAGGAAGGTGACTTCTTGATAGTACGAGGGTTTAGAGTGCGGCAACTTTTGGATGTATTGAAAAGAGGATGTTACACCCTACTTTTTAACCAAACTCGTCCACTGATTACCACTGACCGCAATGGACAGCCTTCTTGGCGTTTCTGTACTCGTGAATCAGATCACACATTTGTGTATGCCTGTCTGAAATATCTGACGTATGGTCTCGCTGCGAGCGATTACTATCTTGTCATACACTGCTGACGGCTGGTTGCCATGCGAATGATAATCACGAGTCCCATAGGTCCTCCCTCCACGATAACCTGAAAAACGCCACTGAAGTGAATTTTTTGCTATTATTCTCAGTTCGAGTGGGAAGAAAACCTGCAATCCAACGCATTCCAAAAGAAGTCCATCGAAGATACTCCACGCGAGCGGAGGATAGCAGAACAACGGGGAAAAAGAAAGTGTTATGGAAAAATACGAAAACAACAAACAGAAGAAATAATACAGTCGGTCATAGACGCACTCTTAATTATTATGATAATCACGTAAAGATTTAAAGGTTATGGCGTGATGTCATTAATCTATGTCTTGCTGAACTAAATCACGCAGTTATGGTTCGCGGACAGGATACTTTATAGCTGTTACTGCTCCGTCATCGCTCATCGTTGGCGAGCGGGCTCAGCCATTTAATTTTATTTCATTTTCAACATTCTCATACCGGCCGACACTTCAGTAATTATGCTTTTTAATTAGCACACCATTGTCTGTCATTTCTTAAGATTTTGATTTCATTTCTTTCTCTTTCTACGGTTATTTGGGCTTGTATCGATATTGTTTGATTGTTTGATTGCATGCCTCATGAGATCAAGAGGTGGCGTCAGCCTGTCGGACAGAACGTTTGATCTGACTTACGAACGGCGTAAAACGACGTTGGTGGGGGTGGCTCCCGGGCAGTTCATTGGCGTCTTCGGGGGTATTGCTTTCAAAAACGACCAGGTCAACTTCCACAGTAACGTGCATTGATGAGCATGGCTTCTTGCGGTCAACGTCCACAGTACCGAACAAAGGATTGTAAACTCCCCAGATCCAAGCTTTTGTGAAAATACATCCATCTGTTACGGCATAAACGTGCCGATGATTTGGTAGGGTCAGTTATTGAGATAAAAAGGTGTGTGTGTGTGTCGTGGGGTGTGTGTGATGTGTGTGTGTGTGTGTGTGTGCACACAGCGCGCAGCGCATAGTGTTGTAGTATGTGAGTTGTAGTGGTGTGTGTGTGTCGCGCGCGCGCGCCGGCGCTGTGTGTGTGTTGATTGCTGTGTGATTTGGGCGTAGTCGCTCCATGTGATGTGGTTTTGCGCCTGGCTGTGTGCTTCAGGTGAAGGTGTGTGTGTGTGTGTCGTGTGTGTGTGGCTGTGTGTGTCGTTCTCTGTTGTCCTGCTTGTTGTTACATTGATTGTTGCTGTGATTGGAGATATCAGACAGCTAAAAAAAGGCGTACGTCGCATGCATACGCTGTATAATATAAACCGCTAGTGAGTTGTTCCCTGTTGCGTTTTCATTTTATGAGGTCATCCAGTAATACAGAAGCTGCACTTTGAGGGCGTCTTTTTGAGATCGTTGATCACCCTTAGTTTCTAACTACACGCCCAGTGCTGACTTGTGCGTTTAGATGGTGTTTCATGCTAAAGCTCATAGAGGTATGTGTAATAATCTTGGTCACTGTAGGTAAGCTGGTTTTTTTTTTTTTTTTTTTGGCCATCTCGCTCATAGCGCTACGATGCGCATTATTAGCGTTTCAGCATATGTTTCATTAACCACTGCTTATTATAGACTTTCTGTCAAAAGTCAAATCCCCCCGATTCCTATAGCACGGGAACGTGCGAAATGTGGTTCACAACAAGATCAATAGCTGCTTCTAACCACTACTCAAACATAGCTTTTGGCAACGCTCATGAGTAATCTCAGCATTTTTGCAGCGCCATCGGAACTAATTCACTTTTCACGCATCATGTTCATACAACCCACTGTGGGTTCATCATGGTCCGTGTTTGGTTTTGTATTGCAATGGTGACATATAGCACAATGTGATTAGTGTGTGTGTTTGTGTTGTGTGTTTTGGGTGTGTGCTTGTTGTGTGTGTGTATATCGTGTCAGAGCGCACGCTTCGCTCGGCGCGTGGTAGTGTAGTAGTGTGTGATGTTATGTGTGTATGTGTGGGTGCATGTTAGTGTGTGTAGTAGGTGTGGAGTGTGTGATGGTCCTGTGTGTGCTAGTGTGTGTCCGTGCTGTGTGTGCTGGGGGAGCTAAGTGAGTAAGCAGAAAGATTGGGGTTTAGATGTGTGCTACTGATAGCAGGAACTGTCCTGCGCCATGTCTACAAAAGATAGCGGCCTTGTGACTCACCAGGCTGGGCTGGTGCGAAGCTATTGGTGTTGTAGGACTATGAGAGCACATAGTCTGTATTAGGGGTGTATTGATGTGGCAGCATGGTCTTATGCACGATCCACATAAACGTCCGTTGGGGTGTGTGTGATGTTTGTGTGTTGGTGTGTGTTTGTGAGTGTCCGCGACTGTTGTGTTGTGCAGTGTTTTTTGTTGCTGTCTGTGTGTTCATGTGGATGTGTGTGTGTTGTGAGTGTGTGGTCACGGGCGCGCTGTGTGTGGTGTGTGTGTGTGTAGGTGTGTGTGTGTGTGTGTGTTTAGAGAGCATGGGATCAAGGTGCGGTTGAATGTTTTTGTAAGGTCTTGACAGCTGACTGATTTTACAGTATTTATCACACCGTTCAGTTCAAGAGTCGCAACTGCTAGGCATTTGCAGCGAATTTACACAGATTCGTTACTGACATGAGACAACACTGATCATTACTGATGTGTTGCGGTCCTCACTTGTATGACTGTTTGCGTTTACAACACACTGATCATCAACGTACATTTCACTGTGATAGTTATGCACATATGCCTGAAAATGGCACACCAATGTGAGATAGGTGCTCTCAAGGTCTGACCAGCGCCGTTGGGCTAATGCGTAGTCAGACATCTACTAAGCTCATAGCCACGAAACCGCGCTTCTTAACATTCTCTCATCTTGTTTGTAATTCATTTATCCATCACGTTTTAAATCTCGCACATGTGGTCTTAAAACTTAGCGGATGTGGTGTATGCGTATATGGGACTATTCAGCGACATTAGTGACGCCTCCTTATGAAACTGAAACTTAAAACTGAAACTATACATGGCATACCGTCCCATACACAATGTAGTAATCGAAGTAATTGCACGCTGCTCATTATGTACGTAACACACCTGACCGCTACGTGCAAGGTAATATACAGCTTTTTTATCATTAAACCCAGCCAAGCACCGGGGCCTTTTTAGGCTGTCAATTCCATTAGAGAGAAAAAAAATCATAATCTGAAAGAATATCACACACTCTGAAAACAAAATGTCATACCAGAAAACATGTCGCACTCTAAGAGAAAGTCCACATCTCTCGAAGAAGCACAAACAAAACAAAATGAAACAAGAACGACGACAGCAACAAATGACATGGTAGATAAGACACAACGACAACAGCAACAAATGACATTGTAGACAAGACACAACGACAACAGCAACAATAGCAGCGAGTGACATGGTAGATAAAACACAACGACAACAACAACAATAGCAGCGAGTGACATAGTAGATACAATCAACGACAACAGCAACAATAGCAGCGAGTGACATGGTAGATAAGGCACAACGACAACAGCTACAAAACAGCAGTGAGTGACATGGTAATAAAACACGACAACAGCAACAATAGCAGTGAGTGACATGGTAGATAAAACCACGACAACAACCACAATAGCAGTGAGTGACATGGTAGATAAACCACGACAACAGCAACAACAGCAGTGTAGTGACATGGTAGATAAAACACGACAACAGCACAATAGCTGTGAGTGACATGGTAGATGAAACTCGACAACAGCAACAATAGCAGTGAGTGACATGGTAGATAAAACACGACAACGCAACAATAGCAGTGAGTGACATGGTAGATAAAACTCGACAGCAGCTACAATAGCAGTGGATGACATGGTAGATACGCACACAACGACACAGCAACAATAGCGCAGTGAGTGACATGGTAGATAAGACCCAACGACGACAGCCCGCAACATTCTTCACGGCAGGAGGCAGCGAATCATGGCCAAGAACACCAGTGCCACTCGGAACATGCAGGCAGAGTCTGCTGGACGGGGCAGATGACTGGGAGCGCACTGCAGACCTCCCAGAATGGAAGAGTCACCCAGAGATCATCAGCAAGAGTGGCATGAGACCAGACATAGTAGTCCACTCTCAGTCAACCAAGCAGCTGATCATGATCGAGCTCACGGTGCCATATGAGAACAGAATGGAGCAGCTCAAATCTACAAGACTGAAAAGTATGCTGATCTGGCAAACAGCCTGAGGAGAGAAGGCTATCAGGTCAAAGTCCTCACTGCAGAAATTGGAGCTAGGGGGTTTGTAGGAACGTCTGCATACAGCCTCATGAACAGCTCTCAGTTGCAGGGAGGGAAAAAAACAGAGCCCTGAAAGCAATGGCAGAAGCAGCAGAGAGGTGTTCAAGCTGGATCTGGTCAAGGAGGAACAAAAGTGAACTTCATAAGGCTTAACTTTCCTACAAATATCAGGTGTCCCAGTGGCTCAGTGGTTAGTGCGCGAGTCATTAAGTGGAAAATGAGCATGTCCAGAGGGGCATGGGTTTCGAATCCCAGCCATGGCTCGTCCCCGAAACACTCTGCTTGAAGGGTGCTTCTCTTCTGAGGACTCTTCTGCTGCTGCCACGCTCCTCCACGAGTTTCTTTCTCTACTAAAACACAACAGCAACAATAGCAGTAGGACGTGACATGGGTAGATAAAACATGACAACAGCAACAATAGCAGCGAGTGACATGGTAGGTAAGACACGACGACAACAGCAACAACAGCATGAGTTGCCATAGTAGATAAAACACAACGACAGGCAACAATAGAAGGTGAGTGACATGGTAGGTAAGACACAAAAAACCAAAAGCAACACAGCAGTGAGTGCATGGTAGATATGTAAAACACAACGACAACAGCAACAACAGCAGTGAGTGACATTGGTAGGTCACAGGAGCACCATACGATGACAGCAACAACGCAGTGATAGTGGACATGGTAGATAAACACACGACAACAGAAACAAAACAGCATGAGGTGACATGGTAGATAAAACACAACGACAACAGCAACACATTAGCAGTGAGTGACATGGTAGAATAAAACACGACAACATCAACAATAGCTGTGATGACATGGTAGATAAAACACAAACGACAACAGCAACAATAGCTGTGAGTGACATGGTAGATAAGACACACCGACGACAGCAACAACAGCAGTGAGTGACATGTAGGAAAACCACGATAACAGCATAACAGCAGTGAGCGACATGGTAGATAACACAACAGCACAACAGTCAGTGGTGACATGTAGTATAAACACGACAACAGCAACAACAGCAGTGGGTGACATGGTAGTCGAAAACAACACGACACAGCAACAACAGCAGTGGGTGACATGTAGATGAAACACCGACATCCAACAGCAGGTTGAGCGACATGGTAGATAAACACGACAACACACAACAGCAGTGGGTGACATGGTAGATAAAAACACCGCACCAACAGCATTGTGTGTGACCGGGTAGAACTAAAACCAGCCATGTTGAGGACGCCATGCCTCCATCTGATCACAGAGATAGGAGAAACAAAACAAAGGAGGGAAGAAATCGGGCGCAAAGTGTATATAAAGGCTTTTATTGGCAAAAAATACATATAAAGGCTTAAGATTGCCATATTGGCTTTCTTAAACATATAAAAGCTTTCTTGGCAAAAATCACATAAAGGCTTTTATTGGCAAAAGTACATATAAAGCTTATTGGCAAAATACATAAAGTCTTTATTGGCAAAAAATACATATAAAGGCTTTATTGGCAAAATACACATAAAGGCTTTATTGGCAGAGTAATATAAAGGCTTTTATCGCAAAAATAACATATAAATGGGCTTTATTGAAAAAATACATATAAAGGCTTTATTGGCAAAATACATATAGAAGGCTTTATTGGCAAAAATAACATATAAAGGCTTCATTGTGCCAAAACTACATAATAAAGGCTTTATTGGCGAACAGGCTGCGGACAGCGTTTAACTTTCACTACTACTTTCCAGATTACAACAACCACAACAGCACCCCACATTACCAACAACAACAACAACATCAACATGCAAACCAAACTGACATGTGATAAAGTGTGAACAGGAAAAAAAAAACAAGCGTAAAAAGAATTAGAAGAAGAAAGACAGGAGAATGATCCACAGAGCAGAGTAATAGACGACAGTGAAGAAAGACTTCATGAGGGAAAAGTAAATCAGAGAGACTGACAGGAAAAAACCGTTCGCTAGCACACGGAATTTCCAGTTAAGCGCAGAAGTTTAACTAATTTATACATATACTGACACACTGATCACTCCTCTGTTATACACTGACACGGCGGTTGGGTGGCGAACCGATCCTCACTCATAACGTAGTAGGCATCCTTCAGTCTCGGAGAGACTATGGACGTGCGCTCTAGGTCCTATACTTGTTACAGGCGACGCGTGTCGAGCTTGCCAGTCTCCGACGCGGGAACATGACAGATCCCCTGTGGCAGAAGGCACAGGTGAAGTCCTGACGCTGGTCTGTCGCATGGGCTGCAGCCTTTCTTGCATTACTCACTCTCTTTTCCCCGAGCTGGCTGAGCGAGCTGTCTCCAATTCGAACTTGGAGAGACCTTTCTTGCACCAGTCTCTGTCTCCAGGCTGACCGTTCGAGGGGCTGTTTGCTTCCCCAGTTGTTCTGGTCCAATGTTCCAGGCTTTTTAGGTCCTTCTTTTCACACGGTCGTTTTTTGACAACTCGCAGCGCAGCTGTGGTCTTGCTCTGTGGGACCTGTTTTTTTCTCCCCTTCACAAAGTTTCCGCCGTAAGTGAGGTCTTTTGATTGGTATGCCGTCCTTCATCTAGGTTACTAAGCGCACAGTGCGAAATTGGCACTCTAGGAAAGCGCCGTAGTACGTGTCTCTGTTTCAAGCGGCGTAGGTGTACAAATGCTGGTGCAATCCCGGGCTTTTCCAGGACAGTGTTGTTTGGGACCTTGTCCTGGCCAGTGATGTTCAGAATGCGTCGGAGGCTACGCATATGGAAAGCATTGAGCTTTCGCTCTTGTCGGGCATGCAAAGTCCAAGACTCGCTGCCATACGAGCCTGCTCACGACGCAGCTCTGTAGATCTGGATCTTTTGTGTGCTCGGTCAGCTTGCTGTTGTTCCATGCTTTTCTTGGTCATCTGGTCATGGTGGTAGCTGCCTTGCGATGCGCCTGTTGAGCTCTGCGTCAAGTGAAACGGTGTTTGGAATATTTGAGCCCAGATGAAACAAAGTCATGGACGACATCCAGTTCATGATCATTGATGCTTGATGACTGGGGGAGAGTCAACATCCTGTCCCTGACCTGTGTTTTCTTCAAGCTTACAGGTACAGCCCGAAGTCTTGGCAGCATCGCTGAAGCAAGTCTGAGCTGCTGTAGGTCCTCGGCTGAGTGGCCGGTTACTGCTGCTTCGTCTGCAAAGGAGGAAGTCACGCAGGCACCTCAGCTTGAGTTTAGTCCTTGGCTCTTAAGTCTGGAGAGGTTGAAGAGCTTTCCGTCTGTCCTGGTTCTGAGGTAGATACCTTCAGCTGCAGGACCAAATGCGTGTTTCAGCATCACGCAAAGAAGAATTCACCAACATGGTGGGAGCCGGACGCAAACCTGTTTCACTCCGCTCCGTATGGTTGAAGGCAGCTGATGTTGAGCCGTCAAGACGACGTGCCTTTCATGTCTTCGTGGAAGGATCTGGATTGATGCTGAGAATTTTGGGTGGACATCCAATCTTGGGGATGGATCTGTGAAGAGGCCATCCCTGCTGACCACGATCGAAAGCCTTTGTGGAGATCTATGAAGGCAATGAAAGGGGCTGCCTTTGCTCCCTACATTTCTCCTGAAGTTGTTTAAGGGAGGAAGATCATATCTATAGTGGATCTGTTGGCACGGAAACCCACTGCGATTCAGGATAACTTGCTCTGCAAGTACTTGAGCGCTCTTCAGGTTCTACTCGTGCAAAGACTTTCCCAGCGATACCGAGGAGGGATATGCCACGAATAATTATTGCAATCGCTTCTGTCGCCTTCGCGTTTCGTACAGTGTGGACGACGTTAACACTCTTCATGTCTTGGTACTTCGCCTTCACTCCAGCAGAGGCAGAGAATTCATGCAACTCGGTGGATAAGTGTCTCTTTACAGCACTTTTAGTACTTCGGCGGAATGCCGTCTTTCCTTGTGCCTTGCCAGAGGCAAGAGAGTCCAGGGCTTCGTTGAGTTCGTCTATGTGGTACACTGGTCGATATGTACATGCAAACACTGATCATTCTATATACATGAAGACACAGGTCCTCACGTTAAAGACACGGTGATTGTTATGAACAGAACAAGATTTCGTCATTGTGCAAATGAAATGATGATCATTAGTACTGGACATACCGATCTTGACGAACATAACACACCTTTTGTAACTTTTCACGACGCAGTGACCGCCTGGGTATATTCAAAACTGATCGTGAGTATACATAGAATGATCCGTTCGAACACAACACGACTCCAAACCGTCAAGTATGCGGTCCACCAAACGTTATGCAATGCCGGAGAAGGTTAGGAGTGAGTCAGGAAATACCCTTCGCCACCCCACTCCCATTCTGCCCCTCCCTCCCCCCCCCTCTCTCCCCTCCGCTTCCCCGTGGCTCGAAAAGTGGACTCTGGGGCGCGTTACCCTTTGTACCCTCACTGGGGGGGGACCCCAAAGTCTTCCCCTTGGAACCTGAAAAAACCCACCCCTGTCTTATGAATCATCCGGACTCAGTTAGTACATAGACAAATGAGCGGTATGGGACATAGATCGCTAGTTACATAACACTAGCACGCTATGTACGTGACACGCTGACTGTAACGTACGTTTTACCCCCGATCGTTAGATTTTTTTCCTCGTTTGAGACGTATAACACACTGCCCGCTACGCCCAGGTGTTGTGAGTTTCAGGGCAGGGGCGGTGAGCTTCCTCGCCTGACCTATGGGGCAGTGGGACCCTGACGGCGACGACCCCTGACCTACAGAATCGTGGCGGGGGGGGGTACTTACTCGGATTCTTACTTCTCATCGACACCACTGATGGCAAGCTGACCAATCGGGTGACACTTGATCGAGATGGGGGCCTGCCTGACGAAGTCAGCATTCAGGTACGGTGTGACGTAAGCTGCCTGATGACATCGCATTCTGGTAGGAGTGAGGTAAACCTTGACCGAACCGATGACATCACATTCTGGTAAGAATGACGTGGGACTTCCAATGATGTCAAGCATTCTGGTAAGAAGTGACGTGTATCCGTTTATGACATCACATTGAGGTAGAAAGAAAGTGAATTAACCTGCCTGATTGTAGACGACATCAGCATTGAGTAGGATGTGGACGTGTTCCCCCCTCGAATTCATCAGTAGTGTTGGTAAGATGTGGCATGGGACTGCTTAATGAAAGCAGTGAGGTCAAAGTAACGCCCCTGTTGACCATCAGCAATTAAGGTAAGAAGTGACAAGGGCTCTGTATAATGATGTCCCCTATTCAGGTAGGATAAGTCACGTGATCCTCTCAGATGAACACTCACATTCAGGAAAGACAGTGATACCACCCACATTCAGATAGGAAGTCCTGTAGGTCCTTGATGATGCTCACATCCAAGGTAGGGAGTCACACTTCGTGACATCCTCATTTCGTGACAACCACAGTTTATGACCCCAAAGTCAAGTGGTCCTCTGATGGACACCCCACATTCAGGTATAGAAGTAACGTGGTCCTCTGATGGACAACACATCCTTGATGACACCCGCGTTCAGAGGAAGTCACGTGGGTCTCTCTGATACACCCATTCATAGGGAAGTCAGGAATCTGTGACACTCACATTGTGTTCCTCTGATGACACCCCACTCACATTAGGTAGGAAGTCACGTGTCCTCTCTGTGACACCTCCATTCAGGGGGAAGTCAACGTTGTCCTCTCTGTACACCCCATTCAGGTAGGAAGTCACGTTGTCCTCTCTGTGACACCCACATTCAGGTAGGAAGTCACGTGGTCCTCTCTGTGACACCCCATTCAGGTAGGAAGTCACGTGGTCCTCTCTGTGACAACCAAATTCAGGTAAGAAGTCACGTGGTCTTCTTTGTGACAACCCACATCTCAGGTATCAAATCACGTTGGTCTCTGATTGACACCCCACAGTGCGTAGGAAGCTCACGTGAGTCACGTGGTCCTCCTCATAAGTAGTGTAGGGAGGTCACATGATCCCCTCTGTGAACAACGACATTTAGGTAAGAAGTCCATGTGGTCTTGGACTGATAATAGTCTATTCATTGTATGATATGAAACGTGACGGGTAACGACATCCCCTGGGTTGTTGTTCATGTTGTCTCAGAGAGTGTAACGTTGCCCGTTCTCGGCTGTGGTTGACAACATCGCGTGGATGGCGGTTTTAGATTTGGTCCTGATATTTTATTTGTCTTAGTTGGAGCTGTCTCGGTCTCTCTGCTTTTTCTTCGGGTGTGCTCTCCGTCTTTCTCGATCTTCTCAACCACTTCATACCATCTCTCGCTCCGCCTCAACCCCATCCCTCGCCACTCCGCGCGGCGACGTGCACCGCAGGGGGTGAGATAGATAAGAAGAGAGGCGAAGAAGAAAAGTCCAAGTGCATAGATAGTCACTGTTCCACTAGCAGGTGTAATCTCTAGAATAGGGACAATAACAAATGAAGCTTGACAATGGAGGTGTGCACGGTTACAGTCTGCGCCACCTTTTTCGGTATTATAAAACTTTTTTGTTTTGTAAGGAAATGGGACAAAGATACTACATTGAAAATGAAGCGTGGCAGGAGTTGTGCGCATTATGCTGTGAGTGGTGTGCAGCTTGGTATGGGAGGATTACAAGCAACACCAACCAGTAATGATGAAACATGTCAAATCGTCTCACAAGGGTACCTCTAGACCCGTTTTACATTAGAAGATTCTTTGGGAGGCGTAGGACCATCCATAGCAAAGTCAACTGGCCTGCCTGAACGACTGATATCGTCTACTACCTTTGTCTGGCAGCGCCTAGTCGCACGTTTTACTCTGTCAACAAATTCCCCAGAGCGACTGAATGGAACAACATCCTTCCCTCGGGCCCATGTACCCCCGGTCTCATGGCAAGCTTTTCACTTTGGACACTGGGATCCAGGTTTGACCTTGCGGGAATGCTCCTCCCATATCACACAGCATTCGCTCTCCTCGCATAGATCGGATGACAAACATTATATAACAACTGGCGTTTTAATATTGTCAATCGAGATCCCCACCGGGCAGCAAATTAAACCTCAGTTAATTTCGTAAACGAAATGGCTAGAATTTAAAGCAGACATGAACGAAAAAATCTATATATCTTGTTCCCGAACTGTTTAACAAGTGAGGAACACCCTGAATCGGCCCGTGTATGACTACGGTTACCTCTCAAGGCACCCAATTGATCGGGTGTTTGGTCTTCTTTGCGCCACTTGATCCATCATGTAAAATCGGTTTACGTTTTTGGTTACTGACAGTTCCAAAAATAAAAAAACGGAGCAAGAGACTGAATACCAGCGTCAATAAACAGCCCAACCTCCTTTTAAACGGATTCTTAGAGCGGCGGTCAATACATCCGGATCATGAACTACAGAAATAGCTGTTGGCAGACTCTATATGGCAAACGTGTTGAAAAAAGGCTCTCGCAATAAACACTTTTGTGTTTTCCCAAGGTTCGAGGTCAGCGATCCTATCTGGGGAGTCACACCCACAGACGGACAACCAAAATTGGGGCTCCATCAGGTGACATTAAAACTACATCAACACCCCAAATATCCCCAAACAACAATCTAACAGATATGGACTCAATGAAAAATGAATTCCGTTCTTTCAGATTCGGGGTATGCATAAATGTAACTGTGTTTCAGTGGAAGCCGCTCACCGGACATCTGAAACACAATAATAAACTGAACATACAATCGGCACTAATATCTTCGGGACGGTTTTGGTGGCTTTTCATCATGTCTTTTATAGCACCAACCCAACATTACGTGGGCCAAAAATACAGAGGGGTTCGAGACGAAACATGGAAGAAAATATTGTCCCTGTGACTAACATAGCCTCAACGAAAAATAAACACTTGCAATCAAAACCCCAGAAGACCACTCAGACATCGAAACGACAACAAAAATATAACTATGACAAATATATACAGTTAGACATAAATCATACCTCAACTATTGTCGGCTAAAAGGCAAGTAAATTAGGACTGTTGAAACTTTCCGCTTTAATTTAATCTACCCTAATGTGTTACGTCTAGATAAGGCAAAGTGAAAAAAAAGAAACCTGTTAAACAATGTTATACAAAGATACAACAGCCATGGTCATCTGGGCAAAGAACTTAACAAAGGACAGTGTGCCAGGGCCAGTTATGACATGTTCAGTCCGTGTCCGTAGTTTTTGGCTGTAAAAGAAAAACGGAGAAACGGTCGTCAATTTCAGAAAGACGCCCTAGTCGTATAATGAAGAACTTTGTACACATCCAGACACGAGGGGCCACAAAAAAAAAAAAAAGGGCCAGTGCACAAGGCGAAAAATGTGTTACGCAGCGGTAAGAAGTCAATTTTAGATGTTTTGTGAGTGATTTTTAGCTGGGCTTAGAACGATAGGGCCTGTATAAAAACGAAATGGGGTACTGTTTGGCGAATTCAGAGGGCTGAGCTTGCATTGTCATCCACCTGAAGAGCTCCCAGCTGATTGACGATGTGTGGTTTGGAGTGTCTCTTAAAATCGTCGTCACAAAAGGGTGGTGCAGCTATGACCGGTAAACGTCCAAATCAATTGTGGTGCGGAGAAATAAAAAGGAGAAAGTAAACAGAGCGAAGAAAAGACAATGAAATCACAATCGGTCCACGCATTCAGGTCTACATAGCAACATAAAAACTGAACATCTAAGAACTACACCTGGTCCTTGTTCAGTCACCAGTTACGACCCCACCACCGGCGAAGCTCGAAGTTAACCGGCGTGAAGAGAAGGGACCGTCCTAGAAAACAAGGGGAGGATAGAGATAGCTCTAATTGAAACAAAGTGGCTACTTGATGAGTGCCTCCTATAAACATAAGGGAGAGAGAGATCTCAAGGTTCCACACTGCTGCTTGAAAGTGACCTCCTATAGAAACATGGAGGAGAGTAACCTTAGGCTCGTGTACCTTCGGTCAGTCCGCTAGATGGGCGTGAGGCATCATAAGATAGTGCTACGACGCTAGGGAGCAGCGGTAGTTCAAGGCTGTGTCGAGGACGGCGTGTGTTGGGATGTGATTGTGATACGGGGGGGGGTGGGATTTGAAGTTGTAAACGTTTGTGTCTGCTAAGAAGATAGCGCACGAGGATGTTATATGCGATGAAACGTAGTAGAGTATAAGGGCTGCATGTTGAATGATAGTCCAAGCCCATTGCTGCGGGGAGGGGTAGAGTGGTTGCTCGTTGGTACGGCGTTTGGAGAACGATCGACCAGGTTATGGGATGTAGCTTGAAAGAGCAGAACTAGTACGCTTGTGTACGGGTGGCCTTCAGGTGTCCTAGTGCAGGGGTCGGGGCACAGGGCCCACGCCACTGGTGACGTGGTCTATGGGGGTCCGCCCGACCACGTGCGGGGCGTCGTGGGAGGGGACGAGTTGGGTGGATTTGCACGAGTCGGTGGATGTTCACGATTCTGGGGGTGGATTTTGCCACGCTTTTGGGTGATTTGCACAATTCGTTTGGAGTTGAGACGACCGTGTGGGGTTTCCTTCGCGTGAATGTGCAGCAGTCAAGATGGCCGCGGCTGCCAATATGAAACTTCACATCTTCGGTGGTCAGGATGAGACTTTGGCATCCTTCAATTTTCTGTTAGCAGGGAAGCGTTATAACGTGGGTTTGCCTGGTAACTGTTATGCTGGCTCATAACAGCGCTTCTTCCCAGGTTGATGTCGCTGGTATTGTTTAACCCCTAGGCACGAAGACGGCTGGTGGGAACGGCGGCTAATGAAGAGCCCCTGGCAGATGTGGTAATAGAAGATTTTGTTGACTGGTCAGGAAGGTCTTCAAATCCATCGTGAGGTGAAGGGTTCACGATGCCGAGAATATGGGAGGGGGCTGGAGGGGAGGCGTTGTGTACATCTGCTGCGGTAACACGATTGCAATTGATAGAAGATTAATCTGACTATATTATCGTAGTGTGAGGAGATGTTTGTGTTTTTGTGTGGTGTGTTGTGTGGGTGGTGTGGTTCCTCGGCAATGAGTGCCTTCTTCTTTTTAATATTGTACCAGGGGGCCCGGCATGCGCTCATTGGTTGAGAGAGCGCCGGACGCCGTGATTCGTGGAGTTGGCGGGTTCGAATTTGTCGGTACAGGCTGGATTTTATCCCTCGGAGTTAACTTGGCCCTGACTCTACTCCCCATACGTCCTTCGAATGAGACTATAAACCGAGGTTCCGTGTGTGTGAACGCACGCACAAACATCTTGCACACAGGTAAAATCCCATCACCACTTTCGGAAGAGAAGCCAGTTTGGCCGTTGGAAATGGATTGGCACGTTACACATATCATGCACCTTCCCCGAAGATGGAGTATGGCTGCCTTAATGGCGGATAAACAACGGTCTAACACCAAAAACTTCACTGCCTGTTCTAAACAGGCAGTGTCTGCAGGAGTATCAGCCTGCGTACGCAGAAACAAAGAAACCCGAAACAAAACATGGTAACAGCCCACTAAGCGCGGATCTGGTCGGTTGGGCTGTGATAGTAATGAACCTGAAACCGAAATTTCGCCGTTGTGTTGTTTTAGTTTGGAAACGAATTGTCAAGAATTTTTAATTCATTTTGCTGTGGTGAATAAAAAAGGACTGTTTTTTCAAATTATGTAGATTAATGCAACGCCTCCACCGTCCTCACCACCTCCCATTTCTTCACACCCCTCCATTCATCATCCTCACTCCTCCTCCTCCCCCTTTTCTGATCCAACCAGTGGGGGTTGTCGACCACCCCACCCGGGCACTGTGCTGGGCAGCCCTCGGTGTCGAGTGACCTTGACGATGAAGACAACGGAGAGGTGGAATCCCGAGATCACCCGCGCAGATGTAGTCCTGATGGGGTAGTGCTCTTCACTGCAGCCCCCCTCTGTGGCGGAGTCGTCTTTGGTTTGGACGTCTTTCACATTGACAGGCGATGTATGAGATCGAGAGAGAGAGAGAGGGTAAGAGAGAGAGAGAGAGAGAGAGAGATGAGAGAGAGAGACAGACACACACACACACACACACACACACCACACAAACACACTCAAGACTCAAGATTTATGATTATTCATTGATTAGGCCATTGCCCCTCATAAAGGGACAAATACAATTACAAAAGCACCTACGGACTACACACCAGGACCTAACCAATATATGTTCATAAACAATTCTGAGATAAACATAACTGAAGACCGCAGTTTGAACACTTTAAATAGATAAATCGACCAATTTCTCTGTTGGTCAAAGTACACGCCAAAAGAATTGCTAATCTGAAAGTGATGTGGGGACTTTATAATACTTCAAAGGTATATATTGAGCTCTTAATTTCACAGGACAGGACGACATAACACAAAATGAACTTCACTTTCTATCTCCTCTCTGCAGAGTTGGCATAATAAATCTCATCGCTATTGGAGTCGGTGACGGTAAATAGTGCAACTGCACTTTCAGAAATACCGAGTCTGAATCTAGAAGTTAGTATAGTAAATGCCTATCCAGATTCAACAATAGATAGATTTAACATTAGGGACAGTGCAAAAAAGATCTATACATGTTGAACATTATGTTCGTTTGTCTGCCTCCTGCCAAACCGTCTGTCCCTCTGTCTGCCTTCCTGTCTGTCTGGCCGTCCGCCTACCTGTCATCTGTCTGACCGTCCGCTTACCTGTCTGTCTGTCAGTTTTGACCGTCCGCTTACCTGTCTGTCTGTCAGTTTGTCTGACCGTCCCGCTTACCTGACTGTCTGTCAGTCTGTTTGACCGTCCGCTTACCTGTGTCTGTCTGTCAGTTTGTCTGACCGTCCGCTTACCTGACTGTCTGTCAGTCTGTCTGACCGTCCGCTTACCTGACTGTCTGTCAGTCTGTCTGACCGTCCGCTTACCTGACTGTCTGTCAGTCTGTCTGACCGTCCGCTTACCTGACTGTCTGTCAGTCTGTTTGACCGTCCGCTTACCTGTCTGTTTGACCGTCCGCTTACCTGACTGTCTGTCAGTCTGTTTGACCGTCCGCTACCTGTATGTCTGTCTGACCGTCTGTCTGCCTGCCTGCCTGTCTGTCTGTCTATCTGTTTGACCGTCCGTCTACCTGTCTTAACGTCTGCCTGCCTGTCTGTCTGTCTATCTGTTTGACCGTCCGCTATCTATCTGAGTGTCTGACCTCTGCCTGTCTGTCTGTCTGTCTGTCTGTCTGGCCTTCCACCTACCTGTCTATCTGTCCGACCGTCCGCCTATCTGTCCGTCTGTCTGACCGTCTGCCTATCTATCTGTATGTCTATCTGTCCGACCGTCTACATACCTGTCTGTCTGTCTGACCGTCTGCCTGCCTCCCTGTCTATCTGTCTGACCGTCTGTCTGCCTCCCTGTCTATCTGTCTGACCGTCTGCCTGCCTCCCTGTCTATCTGTCTGACCGTCTGTCTGCCTCCCTGTCTATCTGTCTGACCGTCTGCCTGCCTCCCTGTCTATCTGTCTGATCGTCTGCCCACCTGTCTGTCTGTCAGACCGTCCGCCTATCTGTCTGTCTATCTGTCCGACCGTCTACATACCTGTCTGTCTGTCAGACCGTCCGCCTACCTGTCTGTCTATCTATCTATCAGACCGTCCCCCTACCTGCCTGTCTGTCTACCTGTCTGATCGTCTGCCTCCTTGTCTATATGTCAGACCGTCCGCCTACCCGTCTGTCTGTCTATCTGCCTGATCGTCTGCCTACCTGTCTGTCTGTCTGACAATCCATCCCGCCTAACTGTCCGTCTGCCTATCTGTCTGATCGTCCGCCTACCTGTCTGTCTGTGTTGATGCAAATGCGGCATCCGTGTTGGGTGGGTTATGTAACAACAATACATCACTTGATCAGTCTGTATTTCTGTTTGTCAGCAAATCCGTTTGTCTGTCTCGCCCCAAATGTGGCCTCCATAACGTCATTTGAACTGCCTTGTCAGCCTGTTGGTTGATTTGTGTGTCTGCCAACCTTTACCGGTGCGTCTCTCTGGCCAACAGATACATGGCCTTGCAAAAGACGGCGACCAGTTCCACCTGGTTCTTGCCCGTAACCTTGACGTGGACTACGGCACCCTGTTCTCCCTGGAGGTCACGGCCACGGACAAGGGCAACCCTGCCCGCTCCTCCACCGTCAACGTCGACGTCATCTGGGTATGGGTTCTTTGAGGATGACGACGGCGATGAAGATGACGAAGATGATGATGATGACGACAGCGATGATGATGTTGAGGAGGAGGGCACACACACACACACACACACACACACACACACACACACAGATACGGTAGTATGGCCCTCTAAAAATTGTGTCGGTAGGCAGGCTTTTGATGTGTCGACGCTGGAGATACAGCTCACACTCTGCACGGTATTTCCATTTATGGCTGGACACCTACAGACTCAGGCACATCTAGCTTGTGTCTACATATTTGTGCGGCACCAGTCTACACTAGCCTCATGATAAAAGACGCGATTCGAAGATGGCATGAAAATCGACTTCCCACTCGGGTTTCAGTGGCTCAGAGGGCAGTTCGTTCTGTACGATACTAACATTCGGATTTTTTTTTTACCTTTGGGAAAACAAGTACTTTAGGGCCAACGGAAGAAAACAGGGTCGGTCTGATTACTGTAACCACATTTCCTTTTATTGCATCATGATGATGATGATGATGATGATGATTGATGATGACGCATCGATAATGACGACTACGACGATGACGGTGCCTCTGTTCTCAAAATAAAATTTTCCTGCTCCTTCACCGTTTTCATTGAAGTGGTCAATCAGAAGGATAAGGATGGTGGTGATGATGATGATAATGATGGATTTTTTCTTCTTCTTTTTTAATAACCAAAAAATGACAATTTCCACTTCTCTGCTGTGGTTGTCGACTTTCTGATACAAGGATGACAAAGACGATGATGACGACGATGACATATGAGCAGACCCATTTACCCATGCGATTTTGCCGTATTTTGTACACAGGTTCGGTGAAAATACGGTTAACAAGAAACAAAATCAGTAGAGCAGCGTTCTTGAGCCGTAATTGCGCCTGCTGCGTTTAACCATTCTATTGTTTTGATGTGCTTTTAATAAACGGCAACGCTCTTGCTAACTCTCGCGCCCGAAACTGCATCTGGCTGTATATGGATCAATGTTATGCTGGTACGCTTGAGCAATGGCGGAATTACAGTCCTGATATGTTATAAAAAAGAAAATGGCAAGAGAGCGTGAATTTATGCCAAAGTATGTTGCTATATGCTGATGAATCGGGTTTGAGAATAATTTATGTTACGAAAAGCTATTTCCGCCTTGTTACTAGAAGACAGTAGCCTTGTAATTCTACCCTCTGCTGTACGGTGGTAGATGAACCCCCCCCCCCCCCCCCCCTAACCACCACCACTTTAAAAAAAGAATTGGAAAATTGATATACACATACACATTCCATGAAAAATCCACTGATTTCAGTTGAAAAGTACGTCAGTTGTAGTCCTAATTTAAACAGGTCTGTATGGGTGATGCAGTCACGATGACGATGATGATCTTCTGTTGCTGATGATAATGATGGCCATGATGTGATGATGACTTCAATGGTGATGATGATTACCACGATTATGATGTTTTGGGCGACGATGAATATGATGGTGTTGATGGTGTAATGATTAGAATAATTGTCATCGTAACAGGGATGACGTTTGATGATGGACGTGACCTTCTCTGATCATAGTCTACTGCTTTCGCATTTATTGCTTGGTATCAGTAGATTATTGTGATATACTGGTGAAAGTAATGATGACTGTCATGATGGTGATAGTAATGACTGTTAAGGGTTTCACGATCTTGGTGATGATGAGGACAACGATGATGATAGATATGATGATGATGATGATTGATGACGATTACGACGACAACGACAGAAATAGACAATAGCCGTGATCAGTGTGCTATAATGATGATTGTAATTATGATTGTGATGACAATAATGATGATGATGGCTATAATATCCCGCTTTCTCCATCCCAGTTTATCGATTTTGGTGGGTAGTTGGAGGAAGATGACGACTTTAATTGTTGATAAAGACGATGATGATCAAGGCAGCTGTGGTGACTCTGGCGGTCACAATAAAATGTTAGGCTTTTGCGGTTGGTTGAAATGTTGATTGATTGATTGATTGATTGATTGAAGTGCATGTGCATGCAGAACGAAGGCCCCAAAATCCTGAACCTCCCGGACACGAAGAGCTTGGCGGAGAACCTGGAGGGTCAGCAACCCATCTTTGACCTTGAAATCGACGCGGAGTCCGACCAGTACTCCTGTGTGCTGGATGAAGTGGACCCCTCCACCGACATCTTCTCTGTCATCGACATTGGCAACAAAAGTTAGTCCTCAGTGCTGTTGTAGGTGATGGTGAAATTAAGCTGATATACACATTGCCATATTAAAGAACCGGGAGAACCATATTACCTTAGAGATATATATTAAAAAAAAAAGCCAGCCTTGTCGTGAAGACAAAATAGCACAGCCATCTTCTGTTTGTCATGACAGTCAGTCATAAAGTGGGGAGCCACTGGTAACGGACGCTTGGGTGGTAAAGAACCTTCACATCCCTCAGCCATCCGTCATGAACAACTAGATAGAGATACTGCTTGCAGTCCGGTACTTCAGGATTTCATCCCATTCACTGCATGCAGTCCGGTACTTTAGGATTCCATCCCATTCACTGCTTGCAGTCCACTACTCAGGATTCCATCCCATTCACTGATTCCATCCCATTCACTGCATGCAGTCCGGTACTTCAGGATTCCATCCCATTCACTGCTTGCAGTCCACTACTTCAGGATTCCATCCCATTCACTGCATGCAGTCCGGTACTTCAGGATTCCATCCCATTCACTGCATGCAGTCCGGTACTTCAGGATTCCATCCCATTCACTGCATGCAGTCCGGTACTTCAGGATTCCATCCCATTCACTGCATGCAGTCCGGTACTTCAGGATTCCATCCCATTCACTGCATGCAGTCCGGTACTTCAGGATTCCATCCCATTCACTGCATGCAGTCCGGTACTTCAGGATTCCATCCCATTCACTGCTTGCAGTCCACTACTTCAGGATTCCATCCCATTCACTGCATGCAGTCCGGTACTTCAGGATTCCATCCCATTCACTGCATGCAGTCCGGTACTTCAGGATTCCATCCCATTCACTGCTTGCAGTCCACTACTTCAGGATTCCATCCCATTCACTGCATGCAGTCCGGTACTTCAGGATTCCATCCCATTCACTGCATGCAGTCCGGTACTTCAGGATTCCATCCCATTCACTGCTTGCAGTCCACTACTTCAGGATTCCATCCCATTCACTGCATGCAGTCCCGGTACTTCAGGATTCCATCCCATTCACTGCTTGCAGTCCACTACTTCAGGATTCCATCCCATTCACTGCTTGCAGTCCGGTACTTCAGGATTCCATCCCATTCACTGCTTGCAGTCCGGTACTTCAGGATTCCATCCCATTCACTGCATGCAGTCCTACTTCAGATTCCATCCCATTCACTGTACGGTACTTCAGGATTCCATCCCATTCACTGCTTGCAGTCCACTACTTCAGGATTCCATCCCATTCACTGCTTGCAGTCCGGTACTTCAGGATTCCATCCCATTCACTGCATGCAGTCCGGTACTTTTAGGATTCCATTCCCATTCACTGCATTTGCAGTCAGTCGGTACTTCAGGATTCCATCCCATTCACTGCTTGCAGTCCACTACTTCAGGATTCCATCCCATTCACTGCTTGCAGTCCCGGTACTTCAGGATTCCATCCCATTCACTGCTTGCAGTCCACTACTTCAGGATTCCATCCCATTCACTGCTTGCCGTCCACTACTTCAGGATTCCATCCCATTCACGCAATAACCAAACAACATTAGTACAGGTGTGAAAACGCGTATTTCGCCCAAGCCACTTGAATCTTCGGCTCATATCGATCCGGCGCAAAATGTTGTTGAATGAAATCGTATGGCTGGTTGGGAAGAGGGACCCATTTGTGAGAGTTTAGTACAAGAAACTCGGGAGGTAGTCGGGTGTGGCAAGCAGTAGATGGGAGTCCTCATAAATAACCCCCTGTCAGCGATGTGTTTCGCCCTTATCTCTAAACTCTAGGG
>JADBJO010023339.1:0-5000 GCA_016801955.1 Conus betulinus
CTGTCATTTGCTGCATGGTGCCATGTGACAGAGGCTATCAGTTCCCTGTCATTTGCTGCATGGTGCCATGTGACAGAGGCTATCAGTTCCCTGTCATTTGCTGCATGGTGCCATGTGACAGAGGCTATCAGTTCCCTGTCATTTGCTGCTGCATGGTGCCATGTGACAGAGGCTATCAGTTCCCTGTCATTTGCTGCATGGTGCCATGTGACAGAGGCTATCAGTTCCCTGTCATTTGCTGCATGGTGCCATGTGACAGAGGCTATCAGTTCCCTGTCATTTGCTGCATGGTGCCATGTGACAGAGGCTATCAGTTCCCTGTCATTTGCTGCATGGTGCCATGTGACAGAGGCTATCAGTTCCCTGTCATTTGCTGCATGGTGCCATGTGACAGAGGCTATCAGTTCCCTGTCATTTGCTGCATGGTGCCATGTGACAGAGGCTATCAGTTCCCTGTCATTTGCTGCATGGTGCCATGTGACAGAGGCTATCAGTTCCCTGTCATTTGCTGCATGGTGCCATGTGACAGAGGCTATCAGTTCCCTGTCATTTGCTGCATGGTGCCATGTGACAGAGGCTATCAGTTCCCTGTCATTTGCTGCATGGTGCCATGTGACAGATGTGACAGAGCATGGTGCTATCAGTTCCCTGTCATTTGCTGCATGGTGCCATGTGACAGAGGCTATCAGTTCCCTGTCATTTGCTGCATGGTGCCATGTGACAGAGGCTATCAGTTCCCTGTCATTTGCTGCATGGTGCCATGTGACAGAGGCTATCAGTTCCCTGTCATTTGCTGCATGGTGCCATGTGACAGAGGCTATCAGTTCCCTGTCATTTGCTGCATGGTGCCATGTGACAGAGGCTATCAGTTCCCTGTCATTTGCTGCATGGTGCCATGTGACAGAGGCTATCAGTTCCCTGTCATTTGCTGCATGGTGCCATGTGACAGAGGCTATCAGTTCCCTGTCATTTGCTGCATGGTGCCATGTGACAGAGGGCTATCAGTTCCCTGTCATTTGCTGCATGGTGCCATGTGACAGAGGCTATCAGTTCCCTGTCATTTGCTGCATGGTGCCATGTGACAGAGGCTATCAGTTCCCTGTCATTTGCTGCATGGTGCCATGTGACAGAGGCTATCAGTTCCCTGTCATTTGCTGCATGGTGCTATGTGACAGAGGCTATCAGTTCCCTGTCATTTGCTGCATGGTGCCATGTGACAGAGGCTATCAGTTCCCTGTCATTTGCTGCATGGTGCCATGTGACAGAGGCTATCAGTTCCCTGTCATTTGCTGCATGGTGCCATGTGACAGAGGCTATCAGTTCCCTGTCATTTGCTGCATGGTGCCATGTGACAGAGGCTATCAGTTCCCTGTCATTTGCTGCATGGTGCCATGTGACAGAGGCTATCAGTTCCCTGTCATTTGCTGCATGTGCATGGAGGCTATCAGTTCCCTGTGCCATGGTGCCATGTGACAGAGGCTATCAGTTCCCTGTCATTTGCTGCATGGTGCCATGTGACAGAGGCTATCAGTTCCCTGTCATTTGCTGCATGGTGCCATGTGACAGAGGCTATCAGTTCCCTGTCATTTGCTGCATGGTGCCATGTGACAGAGGCTATCAGTTCCCTGTCATTTGCTGCATGCATGGTGCCATGTGACAGAGGCTATCAGTTCCCTGTCATTTGCTGCATGGTGCCATGTGACAGAGGCTATCAGTTCCCTGTCATTTGCTGCATGGTGCCATGTGACAGAGGCTATCAGTTCCCTGTCATTTGCTGCATGGTGCCATGTGACAGAGGCTATCAGTTCCCTGTCATTTGCTGCATGGTGCCATGTGACAGAGGCTATCAGTTCCCTGTCATTTGCTGCATGGTGCCATGTGACAGAGGCTATCAGTTCCCTGTCATTTGCTGCATGGTGCCATGTGACAGAGGCTATCAGTTCCCTGTCATTTGCTGCATGGTGCCATGTGACAGAGGCTATCAGTTCCCTGTCATTTGCTGCATGGTGCCATGTGACAGAGGCTATCAGTTCCCTGTCATTTGCTGCATGGTGCCATGTGACAGAGGCTATCAGTTCCCTGTCATTTGCTGCTGCATGGTGCCATGTGACAGAGGCTATCAGTTCCCTGTCATTGCTGCATGGTGCCATGTGCCATGTGACAGAGGCTATCAGTTCCCTGTCATTTGCTGCATGGTGCCATGTGACAGAGGCTATCAGTTCCCTGTCATTTGCTGCATGGTGCCATGTGACAGAGGCTATCAGTTCCCTGTCATTTGCTGCATGGTGCCATGTGACAGAGGCTATCAGTTCCCTGTCATTTGCTGCATGGTGCCATGTGACAGAGGCTATCAGTTCCCTGTCATTTGCTGCATGGTGCCATGTGACAGAGGCTATCAGTTCCCTGTCATTTGCTGCATGGTGGTGCCATGTGACAGAGGCTATCAGTTCCCTGTCATTTGCTGCATGGTGCCATGTGACAGAGTGACAGATTTGCTGCATGGTGCCATGTGACAGAGGCTATCAGTTCCCTGTCATTTGCTGCATGGTGCCATGTGACAGAGGCTATCAGTTCCCTGTCATTTGCTGCATGGTGCCATGTGACAGAGGCTATCAGTTCCCTGTCATTTGCTGCATGGTGCCATGTGACAGAGGCTATCAGTTCCCTGTCATTTGCTGCGTGGTGCCATGTGACAGAGGCTATCAGTTCCAGTTCCCTGTGTCATTTGCTGCGTGGTGCCATGTGACAGAGGCTATCAGTTCCCTGTCATTTGCTGCATGGTGCCATGTGACAGAGGCTATCAGTTCCCTGTCATTTGCTGCGTGGTGCCATGTGACAGAGGCTATCAGTTCCCTGTCATTTGCTGCGTGGTGCCATGTGACAGAGGCTATCAGTTCCCTGTCATTTGCTGCATGGTGCCATGTGACAGAGGCTATCAGTTCCCTGTCATTTGCTGCATGGTGCCATGTGACAGAGGCTATCAGTTCCCTGTCATTTGCTGCATGGTGCCATGTGACAGAGGCTATCAGTTCCCTGTCATTTGCTGCATGGTGCCATGTGACAGAGGCTATCAGTTCCCTGTCATTTGCTGCATGGTGCCATGTGACAGAGGCTATCAGTTCCCTGTCATTTGCTGCATGGTGCCATGTGACAGAGGCTATCAGTTCCCTGTCATTTGCTGCATGGTGCATGGTGCCATGTGACAGAGGCTATCAGTTCCCTGTCATTTGCTGCATGGTGCCATGTGACAGAGGCTATCAGTTCCCTGTCATTTGCTGCATGGTGCCATGTGACAGAGGCTATCAGTTCCCTGTCATTTGCTGCATGGTGCCATGTGACAGAGGCTATCAGTTCCCTGTCATTTGCTGCATGGTGCCATGTGACAGAGGCTATCAGTTCCCTGTCATTTGCTGCATGGTGCCATGTGACAGAGGCTATCAGTTCCCTGTCATTTGCTGCATGGTGCCATGTGACAGAGGCTATCAGTTCCCTGTCATTTGCTGCATGGTGCCATGTGACAGAGGCTATCAGTTCCCTGTCATTTGCTGCATGGTGCCTGTGACAGAGGCTATCAGTTCCCTGTCATTTGCCATGGTGCCACAGAGGCTATCAGTTCCCTGTCATTTGCTGCATGGGTGCCATGTGACAGAGGCTATCAGTTCCCTGTCATTTGCTGCATGGTGCCATGTGACAGAGGGCTATCAGTTCCCTGTCATTTGCTGCATGGTGCCATGTGACAGAGGCTATCAGTTCCCTGTCATTTGCTGCATGGTGCCATGTGACAGAGGCTATCAGTTCCCTGCTTTGCTGCATGGTGCCAGTTCCAGTTCCCTGTCATTTGCTGCATGGTGCCATGACAGAGGCTATCAGTTCCCTGTCATTTGCTGCATGGTGCCATGTGACAGAGGCTATCAGTTCCCTGTCATTTGCTGCATGGTGCCATGTGACAGAGGCTATCAGTTCCCTGTCATTTGCTGCATGGTGCCATGTGACAGAGGCTATCAGTTCCCTGTCATTTGCTGCATGGTGCCATGTGACAGAGGCTATCAGTTCCCTGTCATTTGCTGCATGGTGCCATGTGACAGAGGCTATCAGTTCCCTGTCATTTGCTGCATGGTGCCATGTGACAGAGGCTATCAGTTCCCTGTCATTTGCTGCATGGTGCCATGTGACAGAGGCTATCAGTTCCCTGTCATTTGCTGCATGGTGCCATGTGACAGAGGCTATCAGTTCCCTGTCATGATGCCATGTGACAGAGGCTATCAGTTCCCTGCATGATGCCATGTGACAGAGGCTATCAGTTCCCTGTCATTTGCTGCATGGTGCCATGTGACAGAGGCTATCAGTTCCCTGTCATTTGCTGCATGGTGCCATGTGACAGAGGCTATCAGTTCCCTGTCATTTGCTGCATGGTGCCATGTGACAGAGGCTATCAGTTCCCTTCCGTTGCCATGTCATTTGCTGCATGGTGCCATGTGACAGAGGCTATCAGTTCCCTGTCATTTGCTGCATGGTGCCATGTGACAGAGGCTATCAGTTCCCTGTCATTTGCTGCATGGTGCCATGTGACAGAGGCTATCAGTTCCCTGTCATTTGCTGCATGGTGCCATGTGACAGAGGCTATCAGTTCCCTGTCATTTGCTGCATGGTGCCATGTGACAGAGGCTATCAGTTCCCTGTCATTTGCTGCATGGTGCCATGTGACAGAGGCTATCAGTTCCCTGTCATTTGCTGCATGGTGCCATGTGACAGAGGAGGCTATCAGTTCCCTGTCATTTGCTGCATGGTGCCATGTGACAGAGGCTATCAGTTCCCTGTCATTTGCTGCATGGTGCCATGTGACAGAGGCTATCAGTTCCCTGTCATTTGCTGCATGATGCCATGTGACAGAGGCTATCAGTTCCCTGTCATTTGCTGCATAGTGCCATGTGACAGAGGCTATCAGTTCCCTGTCATTTGCTGCATGGTGCCATGTGACAGAGGCTATCAGTTCCCTGTCA
>JADBJO010023339.1:12500-20000 GCA_016801955.1 Conus betulinus
TCGTTTTTTTTTAAGATTTGTCTTTTCATCATTTACCATTTTCTTTACAGTATCTACCTATAGCATCCCCCTTATCTTCACATCCTTTCAGAAGACAATGGATACAATTGACTGTCCACCGTTCATTGTGCAGCGACTGTGGCCTTCCCTACACTACGGCTTCGGGCAGGTCCTTGGTGATCGCTATGACTCCGAGACGTCTGAGGCGTGGAGACGGGTGTATACCTACATCTCCCTCCAGATGAAGCGAGGCATGCAGAACCCGGACTTCGAACCTTCCGACAACTTGTTAGACGCCTCCTCCTCCTAAGCTTCGTCCTCCACGCTAGTCTGAAAGATTCTGACGTCAGCTGCTATGACGTCATCATGTTTTCTCCATGATGTCATTAGAGTGTTGTAGATCCGTCTCAGCATAATGGCACTTTATTGTCATTACTTGACATCCCGGATCTCCCTTTGTTCCCTGTGAGACACACTTGCTTCTCTCTCTCTCTCTCTCTCTCTCTCTCTCTCTCTCTCTCTCTCATTTTCTTTTTTTCGTTTTTGAACATGTACATGATATAGCGTTTCCTTTTGTACCGTAGTAGATATCCCTTGTCTCCGCACAACATCACCTTCGGGGTCTGCTCTGGTACCAAAATATTTCTGAACGCTTATGGAAATCAACGAAGTACACTAGCCAATCGTAGTTTGTTTGCTGGCAAACTCACATAAGGTGATACTTACAGACCGACAAACGTGCTCTGGTTAACCTCTTGATTATAAGCTTGGTTATCGCTAGCTTCGGTGATGGTGGTTTTTGTTTGTTTGTTTGTTTTGTGTGGTTTTTGCTTTTTCTTTCTTTCTTTCTTTCTTTCTTTTTCTGAGGGGATGACGTGTTCGATTGTTGACTGTGCTGAGAACTGGCAATGGCTTTTGTTAGGACGTGCAAGACTTTGTCGTTTCTAGTGATACCCTTTGCTGGAAAGAAAGGTAGACTGATAATGTCGCCGGCAGTTCCTTTTCTTTTTTTTTTTCTTTTTTTTTTTTTTCTTTTTTTTTTCCAGAACGTCGTGTCACAGAGGTTTTTCCTCATTTCAGCCATGTCATTTCATTTCAGTGTGTCACGTCATTGTGGATTTTGTCGGTTGTAGCCATATCTTTTTTGCGTCACGTCATAGTAGAGTTTGTTAGTGTCAGCAATTATCTTTTGTGTCACGTCATACTGGATATGTCAGTTTTAGCCGTATCTTTTTGCTAGACAGCCACACCAGACTATACCTGGGGCTAGCAATGCGTTTGTTGACATACCAGCTGATATAATTGTAACCACCACCACCACCACCACCACCCTTTTGTTGTTGTTGTTGATGTTGTTGTTGTTGTTGTTTTTGCCTCTAACGTATCTTGAATTTCTGGTGTCTCCTGTTGAGCTGGGTTTTTTTTTTTCTTTTTTTTACATAACGCACCACACACACACACAAAAAAATAGCACACACACATGCATGCACGCACGCACGCACGCAGGCAGGCAGGCAGGCAGACAGACAGACAGACAGACAGACAGATAGACAGACAGACAGACAGACAGACAGATAGATAGATAGATAGAGCACTTTGCTGCGAGAGTGAACTGCGCTCGGACCCCACCCACCCCCTCCACCCCCCTCCACCCCCCACCCCCGCCCCCTTTCAGAATAGCTGAGAGGGGCGTGAGATGAAGGACGAAGCGGCCGATATGCATCTCATTCAGCTGATAAGATAAGGAGGGAAAAGGGGGTGGGAGAGGAGGGGTGGGGGGGATGGGGGGCTAGCGAGGAGAGGGAGGGAGCAACCAGTGTCCCGGTCATTATCAAGAATCACAAGCGGAAAGGTTGCTGGCTTGTCGCTACAGTCCGACCATGGAATGCTCTTTTGTTACTATTTTATTTTATTTCACTTCATTCTAATCTATTTATTTGTTTACTTTTCACTTTTTTTCTTTGGGGAGGGGGGGGGGGGGGGGGGGGGGGGGGGGGAGGGGATTGGGTGGGGGGCAGATCTATTCTCCTAATCTATTCCTGCTTGTTACCTCACAACGTTTTGAAAGAATTCAGATTTGCGTTTCGGATTTTTCCTACTTTGTTTTTTCAATTATTTAAGAAACTGTATATGATATTTTCCCCGATGTCGCTTTTAATCTATCGTTCTTCCTATAGGGTTAATGTTTCAGGATAGAAGGAACGTGCATTAAAAAAAAATATAGAAATTTTTGTTTATCCTGGACGAGTTATCCGGTCTTCCTCGTTTTTTTTTTTTTTTTTGTTTTTTTGTTTATTCTCGTACATACTCATTGTCTATTGTCATCGTACATCTCTGTATTGATAATAAAATGGGGAGAGTTTGGTGATCTTGTCTAGCCATCAGGGTAATCGGCGGATTCAGCTAATGGACGCAATTCGTCGGTTTAGATGCCGGTTTTACGTTAGGCAGTGGTAAGTATTTGTTGTTTGTTTGTTTGTTCGTTCATTTGTTCGTTGGTTCGTTCGTTCGTTTGTGCATTTGTTTGTTTGTTTTATTTGTTCGTGTTTTTTTTTAGCTTGCTTGTTCGTTTGCTTGTTTGTTTCGTTTGTTTTCCCTATTGCATTTTTTTTTAATGATGCTAGACTCTTTCAAATTTGGCGACGTCCTATATTTCAAGGCCTGACCATTTCATTGGGCTAAGGCGTTATTAGTCATCTGTTTAGCGTCGTTCCACACACACACACACACCCACCCTCTCCCTCGTCACCCCCCTTCTCCAAGCGTTCTCCTTATTGATGTAGTCACTTGTTTATTAATGTGTTGAATCATTAACATTTGTGTACTGTTGGTGTGCAGACTTTGCAGACGTGGTACAGCTGATAGGAATTCGTCCACACGCTGTGACGCTTGCTTAGTAAAGCGGAGGGAAAAAAAAAAAAACGTTTGCGAGGCCCCCATGCCTTGATTCATGTTAGGAATGGCAATGTCGTGTATAGTCACTTTTGGGTCGATCCTTTGTTGAAAGGCCAGGTCGGATTGTACTTACTTTTGGCATGACTTTAATATGGACATCGTAATGGACCGATGGAGGAGTCTTTTTTTTTTCTTTGTTTTGCTTTGTTTTGTTCTGTTTGTTTGGTTTTGTGTTTTAAAATCAGGACGTCAATTTTAATTACAATAATTTCCTTTTTAGCTCACGCCCCTTGTGAGAGTTCCCTCCCCTACTGTGGGGTTGGTAGCATTAATGTTTCGGTATCTCCTATTGACGTTATCTCACGCTTCCTGTTATCTGGCATTTTGCGTTATGGTGTTTTCTTTCAGCTAAGCTCATTGTGTTCGGAGCTATTAAGCAGTACTGTGAGCAAGCGCAGACAATGCTCTAATGATATCGACAACTGCACAAGGCTTTAGCTAAACAACACCAAAGAATGACTCTGTGTGTGTGTGTGTGTGTGTGTGTGTGTGTGTGTGTGTGTGTGTGTGTGTGTAACATCTGCTACACCTATCTGGATCCTGTTTTCGCCTCCTGCATTAGACCTATCAGTAACACCAGGCCTGGATGTGTCGGTCCATCCATGGGAGGGAACACAGGTATAATACCTAAGATTGTATGGTGTTCTGTCTGCCACAGAAAGAAAACGAAAATCCAACACCCCCCTCCTCCCCACCACCCCCCTCCAATCCCCACCCCCATCGCAGCAGCGAAGTGCAGAATCGGTGTATCGGAAAAACTGCCTTGAAAATATAAGCATCAGAAAAAGATTAAGTGAAAGGTGATGAATACGAACTCTACTTGAGGATAAAAAAAAAAAGATGATAGAGAATCAAAATCTGTCAACAAGCAGAATGATCAGCTTTTTCGACTGTGAAACAAAGTGCTTGATGTCTGTGGTATATGTGAACATTCTTGTGTGAAAGTGAAACCATGAACTCTGGAACCCGTTTGATGACACAGGTATTATGAGATGATGCATTCAGGGAGCCGTTTGATGACACAGGTATTATGAAATGATGCACTCTAGAAACCGTTTTGATGACAGGTATTATGAAATGATGCATTCTGGGAACCGTTTGATGACACATGTATTATGAAATCATGCACTCTTGAAACCGTTTGATGACGGGTATTATGAAATGATGCATTCTGGGAAGCGTTTGATGACACAGGTATTATGAATGATGCACTCTTAAAACCGCTTGACGACACAGGTAATATGAAATCATACACGGTAGAAACCGTTTGATGACACACGTATTATGAGATCATGCACGGTAGAACCCACCGTTTGATGACACAGGTATTATGAAATCATGCACTCTAGAAACCGTTTGATGACACAGGTATTACGAAATCATGCACTCTAGAAACCCTTTGATGACACAGGTATTACGAAATCATGCACTCTAGAAACCGTTTGATGACACAGGTATTACGAAATCATGCACTCTAGAAACCGTTTGATGACACAGGTATTATGAAATCATGCACTCTAGAAAACCCTTTGATGACACAGGTATTATGAAATCATGCACGGTAGAAACCGTTTGATGACACAGGTATTATGAAATGATGCACTCTAGAAACCGTTCGATGACACAGGCATTAGCAACCATCCCTTCATGTTGATTCCTGTTGCTATCTTCTGTCGGCGGTGATGCCGTACTACGTCACTCCTACTGGAATCTTACACTTCATCAGCATCAGTCCACGATGTTGTACATGCCGTCTTGTACCTATTGTTCTAACTTCCAACGTTTTAGCAATATTAAGTTAACCTATTGACGTCCTTGTAGATTGCTAGTATTATCCATTAACATCACTACGAACTGCACACCTATTATCATGTGTTGTTTGACCCTTTAGATGTGGTCTCCCTGGTTGACTGACGTGCATGTCTCTACTGCCCAATTTAATCATCTCCTTCTGGCATTGCATTATACAGTGAGTCTCAAGGTGAGGTGAGTGCAGGCGAAAAATTGAAACAGGTTTTTAAAGTACATTGAAATAACTCCGCCGATTTAACAAAGAAAACATTCAAGATAATGAAAACGAACTCGAGAAGATGAGCGATTGCTCGTTCTTTGTTTTCATTGTCCCGAAAGACTTGCCTGAAGAAGACCTAAGAGGTCGAAACGCATCGTGTTTTTTCTTGTCATTTGTTCGTTGGAGTTACTTAAAAAATTACTTTAAAAAATGTTTTATACAGTCGATTCGATCATTTTGTTTCAATGATATTCATCCTGATTTGTTCTTTTCTTTTTCTTTTTCTTTTTTTTTCCCCCCTGAAAACGCGTGTGTGCGACGCTGTGGACCTCTGTTCGGCGGTGTGTGACAACAGTGGGTCGGATGTCACCGTTTTGACGTCACACGTTCTGTCGTACCATGACGTCACACAATACAGACTGGCTGGCTGGCTGTCAGGTCACGATGACATCATCGACTTCCGTGTTCGATTACATAACATCGTGATGGGTTACCCGTGGGTTGTTATTGTTGTTGATGCCATCAACAGTGGACAGTGGCAACAGGTCATGTGACATTCTATCTTCTTTTTTTTTTCTTTTTTTTTTCTTCCTTTTTTTTTAGTGTTGCATCTGACGTTGAAAAAACCTGCAGTTGTGCGCCATCTCCTTTATTCTGTTTGTGGCATCGGCTGTCTGCCGTTTACAGAGCTGAAGTTGACTGGAGAGCTGCCTCTGGTACCTTCCGCTTGAAACAGCCTATGACGTCATTGTTGTCTGCCTCACCACCACTACCCCCCTTACCACCACCACCACCACCACTGTTCCACCACACACCACCACCCACCACCACCACTGTCCCACCACCACCACCAGCACCACCGCTACCCCCCACCACCATCACCACCGCCATCACCACCACATTACCACCCCTTCCTGTTCTACTGAAGCAGACTTCAACGAAAGTGGACACAATGGTATGTTGCAATGATCTTCCTTGAGATGTACAGGAGCTGATGTTGCTGTGCTCTACATACATACGTGCATACATACATACATGCAGGGATACATACATACATACATACATACATACATACATACATACATACAGACATACATACATACATACACACATACACACCCACATACATACATACATACACATCATACACACATACATACATACATACATACACTACATACATACATACATACATACATACATACATACATACATACACATACATACATACATACATACAACATAAACACATACATACATACATACATACACACATACACACATACACACACATACCACAACACACACCACACACATACATACATACATACATACATACAACACATACACACACATACAACACATACATACATACATACATACATACATACATACATACATACATACATACATACATACATACATACATACATACACACATACATACATACACACATACATACATACATACATACATACATACATACATACATACATACATACATACATACACATACATACAAGACGGAGCTGGTGTGATGTGGAAAGGTAATGTACAGTGAAGGACATCATTTGAACCCAACAGTGAGAATAAAACAAACATGTCATTGTTTTTTACGACAACACACACACCCACACACACACACACACACACACACACACACACACACACACACACACACACATACACACACACACACTGGTCAATAACCAAATTTCAATCAAACATTGTGGAGTTTTTAATCTATTTCCTTCTTTGGCGTTCCCAGCCATGCTATATAGATCCTCAATCCAGCTAGTAGTAAGGGCCAATCAGCATTCCGCCGCAGGAACCCCATCGGTCCCCACAGCTTCTCCTGGACCTCAACCAGACTGGGCCACGTCTGGGCGCCTCAAGGCTTCAAAAGGAGGGGCAGGGCTGTGAGATGTGGGGAGGATGTTTGGGAGCCTGTTTAGTGTTGTGTATTTAGAGAAAGGGGGGAAACGTAATGTGAAACGCCTATGGTTAAATTATGGCACTTACTCGAAAAAAACGCCTAGTTGCCTATGACAACCATGTTGAGTACAACGACAGGAACTGAAGCTGACACGAGAAATGGGATGTTTCGATTAGTTATTGCTGTTTGTCAACCACAAGGACACCCTGCGATGATTCTTACGTTCGTGTTTAAAAAAAAAAAAAAAAAAAAAAACGACGGCGTTCCATGCAAACACTTGGAATTGTTGAATGACTGTCTCAGAACTGAAACAAAGCTGGTGGTAATTTGTGGTGGTCGTTAGCAGTCGGCTTTTGTTGTTTTGTTCAAATACCCCAATCGTGTTACGGAAACAGTTATGACGAAGAGGGTATAACGTGATGTGATTCTATTCTAGAATGGCTACAGAGAACGTTGCTCTTGGCTCTGTAACGTCTCTGTCTGGCGGAGGTGTCTTTCAAGACGATGAAGATTTTGTTCTTTGATTCGTGCGTGCTGTTTTGGGTGGCTGGTTTCATGTCTATACCATTCACCAGTTTGGGTCGATTCATTTGTTTA
>JADBJO010023339.1:23590-26090 GCA_016801955.1 Conus betulinus
TTTGCTGCCTGGTGCCATGTGACAGAGGCTATCAGTTCCCTGTCATTGACAGAGGCTGCATGGTGCCATGTGATGTGACAGAGGCTATCAGTTTCCCTGTCATTTGCTGCATGGTGCCATGTGACAGAGGCTATCAGTTTCCCTGTCATTGCTGCATGGTGCCATGTGACAGAGGCTATCAGTTCCCTGTCATTTGCTGCATGGTGCCATGTGACAGAGGCTATCATTCCCTGTCATTTGCTGCATGGTGCCATGTGACAGAGGCTATCAGTTCCCTGTCATTTGCTGCATGGTGCCATGTGACAGAGGCTATCAGTTCCCTGTCATTGCTGCATGGTGCCATGTGACAGAGGCTATCAGTTCCCTGTCATTTGCTGCATGGTGCCATGTGACAGAGGCTATCAGTTTCCCTGTCATTTGCTGCATGGTGCCATGTGACAGAGGCTATCAGTTCCCTGTCATTTGCTGCATGGTGCCATGTGACAGAGGCTATCAGTTCCCTGTCCATTTGCTTGCATGGTTGCCATGTGACAGAGGCTATCAGTTTCCCTGTCATTTGCTGCATGGTGCCATGTGACAGAGGCTATCAGTTCCCTGTCATTTGCTGCATGGTGCCATGTGACAGAGGCTATCAGTTCCCTGTCATTTGCTGCATGGTGCCATGTGACAGAGGCTATCAGTTCCCTGTCATTTGCTGCATGGTTGCCATGTGACAGAGGCTATCAGTTCCCTGTCATTTGCAGAGGCTATCAGTCCCTGGTTGCCATGTGTGACAGAGGCTATCAGTTCCCTTCATTTGTCATGGTGCCATGCTGCATGGTTCCCCATGCCATGTGACAGAGGCTATCAGTTCCCTGTCATTTGCTGCATGGTGCCATGTGACAGAGGCTATCAGTTCCCTGTCATTTGCTGCATGGTGCCATGTGACAGAGGCTATCATGGTTCCCTGTCATTTGCTGCATGGTGCCATGTGACAGAGGCTATCAGTTCCCTGTCATTTGCTGCATGGTGCCATGTGACAGAGGCTATCAGTTCCCTGTCATTTGCTGCATGGTGCCATGTGACAGAGGCTATCAGTTCCCTGTCATTTGCTGCATGGTGCCATGTGACAGAGGCTATCAGTTCCCTGTCATTTGCTGCATGTTTCCCTGCCATGTGACAGAGGCTATCAGTTCCCTGTCATTTGCTGCATGGTGCCATGTGACAGAGGGCTATCAGTTCCCTGTCATTTGCTGCATGGTGCCATGTGACAGAGGCTATCAGTTCCCTGTCATTGCTGCATGGTGCCATGTGACAGAGGCTATCAGTTCCCTGTCATTTGCTGCATGGTGCCATTCGTATTCGTCATTTCCATATGAGTCAGGATCAGTTACCGTGTTGCTTCTGTCGACGCTCTCTCTCTCTCTCTCTTGTCCACATCCAGATCTCTCTCTCTTTCCCTCTCTCTCTCTCTCTCATCTCTCTCTCTCTCTCTCTCTCTCTCTCTCTCTCCTCTCCCCCTCACCCCCCTCTCTCTCTCTCTCTCTCTCTCTCCCGTCCCCCACTCCCATCCCTCCCTCTCCTCTCTCTATCGCGGCTATCTCTCTCTCACTCCCCAACACGCCACCTCCCCTCTCAGCCTCTCTCTCCCTCCCCTCTCTCTCTCTCTCTCTCTCTCTCTCTCCTCTCTCTCCGTCCCCCACGCCACCCCCCCAACTTCTTCTTTTTCCTCCTCCTCCCCCTCCTCCTCCTTCTTCTTCTTTTGTCTCTGCTCCTTTGCTGCTCTCCATCTTCTTCTGCTACAATTTTTTTACATTACAATCATTGCCTACTTGATAATTCAACAACCATGCTCCTCCGCCCTCCTCCTCCTCCTCATCATCATCATCATCGTATTATCTCAACAGCTACTGAAGAACATAGAGAAGTGCACACGTCAATACATGCTCACTCCCCAACAGAATGTGTCCACAAACCTCAGACAGGCAAGGACTGCAGCTTAGCATTACCATAAAGACACTAATAAAATGGTCGCTTGTTCATGTTTATTCTACTTTCTAGTGGATTCATTTCGCAAGATTTTCGGCCAGGTGTTTCACACAATCGCTTCAGGGGTTCGAACCAGGGCTGATGAAATGTTACATTCGAGATGACATTGCGAATAGGAACAAAACATCAGAATGATGATTAGAAAAAGGAAAAGGAAAAGAAATCAAATCGACATGCGAAAGCTGCATTTTGGTTGTCCCTGCTATAAATATCAGAAAGCGTGCTGATTTGGTGGCAGACGAATTATGGGATGGGCTTTCGTTCTGCTTTTTTTTTTTTTTTTGTTTTGTTTTGTTTTGTTTGTTTCCCTTTTCTGTGCCATATTTTCAGGGCATAACATGCGTAGCCACATATGATGTTGGTGAAGCTGTATCTTGTTTTTTATTGTTTTGGGGCATTAAATGACAGAGGCTCTCAATTCTTGTCGTGCGCATAATTTCCTGTCATTTGATGGTTGTCGTCGCCATGTGCC
>JADBJO010023339.1:31090-38590 GCA_016801955.1 Conus betulinus
CATGTGTGTGTGCGGTGTGTGTGTGTGTGTGTGTGTGTGTGTGTGTGTGTGTGTGTGCGTGCGTGCGTGCGTGCACGCCCGCGCGCGCGCGTGTGTGCACGCCCGCGTGCGCGCGCGTGTGTGTATGTATGTGTGTTTTGTTGTTGCTGTTGTTGTTGTTGTCATCCTCGTCGTCGTCGTTGTGAATTCTTCTTCTGCCTTTCTTTCTTTCTTTTTTTTCTTTTTTTTGTTGTTGTGTGTTGTAAATATATTTTATTCGTCAGGAGAAAATAAGATAGCTGGCGTTAATTTGAAATGTAGTAGTTGTACACATTCTCGTTCAAAAACATTCGAGAATCACCAAAGATTACGGGTTACATGATAAACGTAACACAGGCCTGGCCTGAATGGCGATGGATTCCACTATGCAACGGATGTCTTGCCAATCCATTGCAACTTGCCAATCCTTGTTAAGTCTGATCACTGTCCTGATTTATGTAGACCAACGCCTTTTTTTCTTTTTAGCCTGAAATGACCTGTTACAATAAAAATGATTCCAGTGTCCACCAGGTATAGAAATCTAAACTTTGTTTGACTACTAAATTGGTTAGATTGTCAATATTTGTCGAATGGAGCCATTCTTTGCCGTTTTTGGGCGTAATTTGTCTTTGATTTTTTCTTTTTTTCTCTTTCTTTCTTTTCGTTTTTTTTTTTTTTTTTTTTTTTTTTTTTTTGCATAGACCTAACACTTATAACAGACAAGCGTCAGGCTGTAGAAGTGAAAATTACAGACATTGAGCTGTTGAACATCAATATTGCCGCTGAAAGAGCAAGAGAAAAGACCGAACACACACACAGATTGAACACACACACACACACACACCACACACACACACCCACACACACACACACACACACACACACACACACATTCAAGCCAATCACCACGATAAGAAAAACCATTCTTTCTTCCTCCTCTCTCTGCGCAAGACTTCTTGTGAGCATTGTCGCAGCAAAATAGACAGTTGACACCAAAAAAAAATTAAAAAAATAAAAAATCTTATAATGACGTAAAAAATATTCCATCTTCAGCATAATTTGTCCTATTTCTCGTGAACTGAAGAATCTCCCTAGAGGAGCAAACCTGTTGCTTTTAACACAGGTGATCACTGTCTTTTCAATGCACATCTTGCACCGAATTTGAGATGGTAAGTGATCTCGCATTTTTTTTTCTTGTCTCTTGAACTGCATGTTGTTTATCTTGCCAGAGGAAGACCTAACAGGTCGAAACGCGTCGTGTTTCGTCTTGTGATTTGATTGCCCATGTTAACCGGCGGGATTACTTACATTTTCGTTTTTTTTTTTTAAGATTTGTCTTTTCATCATTTACCATTTTCTTTACAGTATCTACCTATAGCATCCCCCTTATCTTCACATCCTTTCAGAAGACAATGGATACAATTGACTGTCCACCGTTCATTGTGCAGCGACTGTGGCCTTCCCTACACTACGGCTTCGGGCAGGTCCTTGGTGATCGCTATGACTCCGAGACGTCTGAGGCGTGGAGACGGGTGTATACTACATCTCCCTCCAGATGAAGCGAGGCATGCAGAACCCGGACTTCGAACCTTCCGACAACTTGTTAGACGCCTCCTCCTCCTAAGCTTCGTCCTCCACGCTAGTCTGAAAGATTCTGACGTCAGCTGCTATGACGTCATCATGTTTTCTCCATGATGTCATTAGAGTGTTGTAGATCCGTCTCAGCATAATGGCACTTTATTGTCATTACTTGACATCCCGGATCTCCCTTTGTTCCCTGTGAGACACACTTGCTTCTCTCTCTCTCTCTCTCTCTCTCTCTCTCTCTCTCTCTCTCATTTTCTTTTTTCGTTTTTGAACATGTACATGATATAGCGTTTCCTTTTGTACCGTAGTAGATATCCCTTGTCTCCGCACAACATCACCTTCGGGGTCTGCTCTGGTACCAAAATATTTCTGAACGCTTATGGAAATCAACGAAGTACACTAGCCAATCGTAGTTTGTTTGCTGGCAAACTCACATAAGGTGATACTTACAGACCGACAAACGTGCTCTGGTTAACCTCTTGATTATAAGCTTGGTTATCGCTAGCTTCGGTGATGGTGGTTTTTGTTTGTTTGTTTGTTTTGTGTGGTTTTTGCTTTTTCTTTCTTTCTTTCTTTCTTTCTTTCTGAGGGGATGACGTGTTCGATTGTTGACTGTGCTGAGAACTGGCAATGGCTTTTGTTAGGACGTGCAAGACTTTGTCGTTTCTAGTGATACCCTTTGCTGGAAAGAAAGGTAGACTGATAATGTCGCCGGCAGTTCCTTTTCTTTTTTTTTCTTTTTTTTTTTTTTTTTTTTTTTTTCCAGAACGTCGTGTCACAGAGGTTTTTCCTCATTTCAGCCATGTCATTTCATTTCAGTGTGTCACGTCATTGTGGATTTTGTCGGTTGTAGCCATATCTTTTTTTGCGTCACGTCATAGTAGAGTTTGTTAGTGTCAGCAATTATCTTTTGTGTCACGTCATACTGGATATGTCAGTTTTAGCCGTATCTTTTTGCTAGACAGCCACACCAGACTATACCTGGGGCTAGCAATGCGTTTGTTGACATACCAGCTGATATAATTGTAACCACCACCACCACCACCACCACCCTTTTTGTTGTTGTTGTTGATGTTGTTGTTGTTGTTGTTTTTGCCTCTAAACGTATCTTGAATTTCTGGTGTCTCCTGTTGAGCTGGGTTTTTTTTTTTCTTTTTTTACATTAACGCACCACACACACACACAAAAAATAGCACACACACATGCATGCACGCACGCACGCACGCAGGCAGGCAGGCAGGCAGACAGACAGACAGACAGACAGACAGATAGACAGACAGACAGACAGACAGACAGATAGATAGATAGATAGAGCACTTTGCTGCGAGAGTGAACTGCGCTCGGACCCACCCACCCCCTCCACCCCCCCTCCACCCCCACCCCCGCCCCCTTTCAGAATAGCTGAGAGGGGCGTGAGATGAAGGACGAAGCGGCCGATATGCATCTCATTCAGCTGATAAGATAAGGAGGGAAAAGGGGGTGGGAGAGGAGGGGTGGGGGGGATGGGGGCTAGCGAGGAGAGGGAGGGAGCAACCAGTGTCCCGGTCATTATCAAGAATCACAAGCGGAAAGGTTGCTGGCTTGTCGCTACAGTCCGACCATGGAATGCTCTTTTGTTACTATTTTATTTTATTTCACTTCATTCTAATCTATTTATTTGTTTACTTTTCACTTTTTTTTTTGGGGGGGGGGGGGGGGGGGGGGGGGGGGGGGAGGGGGGGGGATTGGGTGGGGGCAGATGGGGGGGCAGATCCTATTCTCCTAATCTATTCCTGCTTGTTACCTCACAACGTTTTGAAAGAATTCAGATTTGCGTTTCGGATTTTTCCTACTTTGTTTTTCAATTATTTAAGAAACTGTATATGATATTTTCCCCGATGTCGCTTTTAATCTATCGTTCTTCCTATAGGGTTAATGTTTCAGGATAGAAGGAACGTGCATTAAAAAAAAATATAGAAATTTTTGTTTATCCTGGACGAGTTATCCGGTCTTCCTCGTTTTTTTTTTTTTTTTTTTTTGTTTTTTTGTTTATTCTCGTACATACTCATTGTCTATTGTCATCGTACATCTCTGTATTGATAATAAAATGGGGAGAGTTTGGGTGATCTTGTCTAGCCATCAGGGTAATCGGCGGATTCAGCTAATGGACGCAATTCGTCGGTTTAGATGCCGGTTTTACGTTAGGCAGTGGTAAGTATTTGTTTGTTTGTTTGTTGTTTGTTCGTTCATTTGTTCGTTGGTTCGTTCGTTCGTTTGTGCATTTGTTTGTTTGTTTTATTTGTTCGTGTTTTTTTAGCTTGCTTGTTCGTTTGCTTGTTTTGTTTCGTTTGTTTTCCCTATTGCATTTTTTTTTAATGATGCTAGACTCTTCAAATTTGGCGACGTCCTATATTTCAAGGCCTGACCATTTCATTGGGCTAAGGCGTTATTAGTCATCTGTTTAGCGTCGTTCCACACACACACACACACCCCCACCCTCTCCCTCGTCACCCCCCTTCTCCAAGCGTTCTCCTTATTGATGTAGTCACTTGTTTATTAATGTGTTTGAATCATTAACATTTGTGTACTGTTGGTGTGCAGACTTTTTGCAGACGTGGTACAGCTGATAGGAATTCGTCCACACGCTGTGACGCTTGCTTAGTAAAGCGGAGGGAAAAAAAAAAAAAAACGTTTGCGAGGCCCCCATGCCTTGATTCATGTTAGGAATGGCAATGTCGTGTATAGTCACTTTTGGGTCGATCCTTTGTTGAAAGGCCAGGTCGGATTGTACTTACTTTTGGCATGACTTTAATATGGACATCGTAATGGACCGATGGAGGAGTCTTTTTTTTTTCTTTGTTTTTGCTTTGTTTTGTTCTGTTTTGTTTGGTTTTTGTTTAAAATCAGGACGTCAATTTTAATTACAATAATTTCCTTTTTAGCTCACGCCCCTTGTGAGAGTTCCCTCCCCTACTGTTGGGGTTGCGTAGCATTAATGTTTCGGTATCTCCTATTGACGTTATCTCACGCTTCCTGTTATCTGGCATTTTGCGTTATGGTGTTTTCTTTCAGCTAAGCTCATTGTGTTCGGAGCTATTAAGCAGTACTGTGAGCAAGCGCAGACAATGCTCTAATGATATCGACAACTGCACAAGGCTTTAGCTAAACAACACCAAAGAATGACTCTGTGTGTGTGTGTGTGTGTGTGTGTGTGTGTGTGTGTGTGTGTGTGTGTGTAACATCTGCTACACCTATCTGGATCCTGTTTTCGCCTCCTGCATTAGACCTATCAGTAACACCAGGCCTGGATGTGTCGGTCCATCCATGGGAGGGAACACAGGTATAATACCTAAGATTGTATGGTGTTCTGTCTGCCACAGAAAGAAAACGAAAATCCACACACCCCCCTCCTCCCCCACACCCCCCCTCCAATCCCCACCCCCCATCGCAGCAGCGAAGTGCAGAATCGGTGTATCGGAAAAACTGCCTTGAAAATATAAGCATCAGAAAAAGATTAAGTGAAAGGTGATGAATACGAACTCTACTTGAGGATAAAAAAAAAAGATGATAGAGAATCAAAATCTGTCAACAAGCAGAATGATCAGCTTTTCGACTGTGAAACAAAGTGCTTGATGTCTGTGGTATATGTGAACATTCTTGTGTGAAAGTGAAACCATGAACTCTTGGAACCGTTTGATGACACAGGTATTATGAGATGATGCATTCAGGGAGCCGTTTGATGACACAGGTATTATGAAATGATGCACTCTAGAAACCGTTTTGATGACAGGTATTATGAAATGATGCATTCTGGGAACCGTTTGATGACACATGTATTATGAAATCATGCACTCTTGAAACCGTTTGATGACGGGTATTATGAAATGATGCATTCTGGGAAGCGTTTGATGACACAGGTATTATGAAATGATGCACTCTTAAAACCGCTTGACGACACAGGTAATATGAAATCATACACGGTAGAAACCGTTTGATGACACACGTATTATGAGATCATGCACGGTAGAAACCACCGTTTGATGACACAGGTATTATGAAATCATGCACTCTAGAAAACCGTTTGATGACACAGGTATTACGAAATCATGCACTCTAGAAACCCTTTGATGACACAGGTATTACGAAATCATGCACTCTAGAAACCGTTTGATGATGACACAGGTATTACGAAATCATGCACTCTAGAAACCGTTTGATGACACACAGTATTATGAAATCATGCACTCTAGAAACCCTTTGATGACACAGGTATTATGAAATCATGCACGGTAGAAACCGTTTGATGACACAGGTATTATGAAATGATGCACTCTAGAAACCGTTCGATGACACAGGGCATTAGCAACCATCCCTTCATGTTGATTCCTGTTGCTATCTTCTGTCGGCGGTGATGCCGTACTACGTCACTCCTACTGGAATCTTACACTTCATCAGCATCAGTCCACGATGTTGTACATGCCGTCTTGTACCTATTGTTCTAACTTCCAACGTTTTTAGCAATATTAAGTTAACCTATTGACGTCCTTGTAGATTGCTAGTATTATCCATTAACATCACTACGAACTGCACACCTATTATCATGTGTTGTTTGACCCTTTAGATGTGGTCTCCCTGGTTGACTGACGTGCATGTCTCTACTGCCCAATTTAATCATCTCCTTCTGGCATTGCATTATACAGTGAGTCTCAAGGTGAGGTGAGTGCAGGCGAAAAATTGAAACAGGTTTTTAAAGTACATTGAAATAACTCCGCCGATTTAACAAAGAAACATTCAAGATAATGAAAACGAACTCGAGAAGATGAGCGATTGCTCGTTCTTTGTTTTCATTGTCCCGAAAGACTTGCCTGAAGAAGACCTAAGAGGTCGAAACGCATCGTGTTTTTTCTTGTCATTTGTTCGTTGGAGTTACTTAAAAAATTACTTTAAAAAATGTTTTATACAGTCGATTCGATCATTTTGTTTCAATGATATTCATCCTGATTTTTGTTCTTTTTCTTTTTCTTTTTCTTTTTTTCCCCCTGAAAACGTGTGTGCGACGCTGTGGACCTCTGTTCGGCGGTGTGTGACAACAGTGGGTCGGATGTCACCGTTTTGACGTCACACGTTCTGTCGTACCATGACGTCACACAATACAGACTGGCTGGCTGGCTGTCAGGTCACGATGACATCATCGACTTCCGTGTTCGATTACATAACATCGTGATGGGTTACCCGTGGGTTGTTATTGTTGTTGATGCCATCAACAGTGGACAGTGGCAACAGGTCATGTGACCATTCTATCTTTTTTTTTTTTTTTTTTTTTTTCTTCCTTTTTTTTTAGTGTTGCATCTGACGTTGAAAAACCTGCAGTTGTGCGCCATCTCCTTTATTCTGTTTGTGGCATCGGCTGTCTGCCGTTTACAGCTGAAGTTGACTGGAGAGCTGCCTCTGGTACCTTCCGCTTGAAACAGCCTATGACGTCATTGTTGTCTGCCTCACCACCACTACCCCCCCCTTACCACCACCACCACCACCACTGTTCCACCACCACCACCACCACCACCACCACCCTGTCCCACCACCACCAACAGCGCCACCGCTACCCTACCACCACCATCACCACCGCCATCACCACCACATTACCACCCCTTCCTGTTCTACTGAAGCAGACTTCAACGAAACGTGGACACAATGGTATGTTGCAATGATCTTCCTTGAGATGTACAGGAGCTGATGTTGCTGTGCTCTACATACATACGTGCATACATACATACATGCATGTATACATACATACATACATACATACATACATACATACATACATACATACATACATACATACACACACATACATACATACATACACACATACATACACACATACATACATACATACATACATACATACATACATAC
>JADBJO010023340.1:10000-22500 GCA_016801955.1 Conus betulinus
GTGCATTGTTAAATTGTCAGTTTGAAACAGTGATTTAGTTAGATAACAGAACTAGTTTTATCTGTATTAAATGATTCATAGTCTTTATGATTGTATTGTATGCATTTCTCTGCGTATTACGTTGCATAAAGCAGACTGTGCATAAGATCATAGTTGAATATTGACTGACGTTTGTATAACACTATGCCTTCTGCGTTATATACATGGCCCTCACAGGAGGGGCTTTGAGTATGATTTTTAAATACCAACAGTGCTAGAAATAAAGCTGATAATATTGGCAACGATTCTATATATAATGGCAATAACTTTCATGTTTTTTGTATTGCTGAATCTCGATTAACAGATTTGATTCCTGATTCCGATATGTATATGCCTGGCTATAATGTAAACCGACTTGATCCAGTTACACCTAAATCAACTGGATTACTTTTGTATTGTTCAAACTCAGTAAACTTCAAAAGAATGTCCCATTTGGAAAATAGGATGTTGAATCTATCTGGATAGAAATTACTTTTAGACATTCTGAACCAATCTTGGTAGGATTTCTATATAGAAACCCAGCTGAAACTACCGACTGGTATGACAAGTTCAATTCAATGATGGATGCTGTAAATTTTGAGTCTAAAGAAATAATTCTTTTCGGTGATTTTAATATTGATTTGACAAAACCTGCAACAAAATGGAGTCGTGTTTTTATGCTATGTATGGGTTAGAACAAATATTGATCGACCGACACGTATTGCTGAACATAGTGAAACTCTAATTGATCATATTTATGTTAACAAAAAAGTAAACACAGTCGAAATGTGTTTCGTACAGACCGGATGCAGTGACCATTCATCTGTTTGTTTAAAATGGAGGAAGAAAGGTATAAAAATTTCCAAGTTTGGCCATAAGGAAATCTTTTACCGATGCTTTACACATTTCGATAGAAACGCTCTCCTTTACGATTTACTTCACTCAGGTTTAGATTATGTTTATCAGGTAAGAAACCCCGATGATGCTGTTAACTTCTGGATTAATACATTTAATTCAGTGTATAATAAACATGCTCCTTTTGTAAGAAAAAGAGTGAAATATGTAATTAAAACTCCTTGGCTGACTAAGGAAATAGACAATGAAATATATAAAAGAGACGAAAACCTGATTGACTTTCATGAATTCGATCATAAAAGCAAAGAACAATTCAGAAAACAAAGAAATAGATTTAATTCTATCAAACGAAAAGCGAGGGAAAATATTTTCAAGATTTTTTTATCTTCTTCACAAAATTCAAAAGTGATGTTGAAGGCTATTAATCTTTTTAACCAATAATAAATTGAAGGCTTCGTCTCGAAATCCAGTAAAAGACATATCACCAGAGGATTTTAACTCTCATTTTGCAAATGTTGCTAATAACATAATAATGAGTGATAAAACTAATGAGAACTACAAGAGTTCGAACAATATTGTCATTCAAAACATGTCACTTCGGTTTTCTCCATACAGTATATTTCAATAAATGAAGTTTTTAATTGGTTAAACAATCAGGAACCAGAGACTTGGACGAAATCGATAGAAAGATATTAAGAATCTCTTCAACATTTATCGCTGGTGCACTCACCTATGCTTATAATCTGTGCCTTGAAAAAGATATTTTCCCCGTAAAATTTAAATAGGCCAAAGTGATATACTTTGCTCAAGAATGGAGATCCTGCCAATCCCTCTAACTATAGACCTCTAACTATAGACCCATCTCAATTCTTTCCATTTTGTCAAAACCAATTGAAAGATATGTTCAAATACATTTATATTCTCATCTGAAGTATTATGATCTAATTCATGAAAATCAATCAGGTTTTCGACAAAATTACTCTTGCCATTCATCTCTCATACAGCTTATAGATGAATGTCTATCTAATATAAACAATAATGAATTTACTGGAATTCTTTATGTTGATTTTGCTAAAGCTTTTGACGTTATTAGCCATTCGCATCTTATTTAAAAAAAAAAAGAAAAAAAAAAGCTTACACATTACAAACTATCAAGTAAGGCTATAAAGTTTATCAGATCTTTTCTTAGTGATCGCCAACAGCTTGTTGAAATTAGTTCTAACAGGTCTGAATTACCTCAAGGATCTGTTTTAGGCCCCTCTTATTTTTTCTATCTACATAAATTATTTGCCTTTACATATAAAGTGCAGCTGCGAAATGTTTGCTGACGATACTTCACTGCAGTCAAATAGTGCTAATCGTACCATTCTGGTAAGTAACCTTCAGAGTAATATCAATGCATTAATTCTATGGACAGAAATGAACCACATGGCCCTCAGTGCAGTTAAAACTAAATGCATGTTTGGGACCACACGTCAAAAACGACAGAAAATGAGTTTCCCGTTTGCATCATTCTTTGCCGAAGACCAAAAGATCGAGGTGGTAACATCTCATAAGATATTAGGGGTTATTATTGACAATGACTTATCATGGTATGATCACATTACTGATCTTGGAAAACGTATATCCAAAAGAATTTATCAACTTACAAAAATAAAACATTTTCTTAATCTTCAAACCAGGAAAGTATTCTTTCACGCACACATTTTATCTCTTAATAACTATGCGTCCACCTTATGGGATAATTCTAGTGAAACTAATTTGAAACAAATAAAGTCATCTACATAAAAGAGCTATAAAGATAATACATCTGAAATGTACTACTTTGAGAGGGAGTGGTTACAGAACATTAAATATTCTACCGTTTAAAGAAAGACTCTTCTTTAACAATGTTTATGCATGTACAATGTAGTGAATAGAATAGCTCCAAAGAAAAAATAATCCAAAACTTTGTAATCAATGAAAATAGACACTCACACAAACTTTCTTTCCCCAGACCCCACAACAATCTCTACAAATCAAGCTTTTACATATTCTGGAGGTACAATATGGAACAATTTACCATCTTCTTTAAAATCATGTCATTCGAAAGGAACATTTAAAAGAGCTCTTAAAAGGAATTTGATGGAAAAATTATCGAATGATTAATGCTTATTCAATTGCCGAATCTCTCTCTCTCTCTCTCTCTCTCTCTCTCTCTCTCTCTCTCTCTCTCTCTCTCTCTCTCTCTCTCTCATATGTTGTGATCCTTTGAATGTGTTAATTGCATTAATATTTTTTTCTTCACAATGCGTTGGTAAATGATTTTGTTTTGTTGGTTTCTTCAATTATTTTTTTTTTCTTGAGGGCAGGATGAAAAAAATATCTGTAAAGCTTATTCTTTAACCCTCAATAAAGATAATTTTTATTTGACTTGACTTCATTCACACACACACACACACACACACACACACACACACACACACACACACACACAGTCTTATACCTGTGGATTTATTGTTTCTGGAAGGCATGTAGATCTGCGTTTTGTACACTTATTAGTGTTACATCTACAGATGTGCATTTTTGCCAGTATTATGATCAATGTGAAAATGGTGTTTGTCATTAAATAAACGAAAACACCTAAATTACAACAAGTATGATTTTACTGTCAGACCTAAAATTACAACAGCAAGTATGATCTTACTGTTGGATTGTTGTGAATGTTTCAATGAATAACTTTTCCATAGAGAAAACTGTTAGGGATAAGTGTATCCCAAATAAAACGTGGAATACAATTTCTTGCACCCCGACATTACTGTGTCCAATCTAAACCTATTATTCTAAGAATGATCCTTTTTTATTTTTTTTTCTCTGAGGATGATCCTAATCGTTTTTTTTAAAAAAAGCATTTCAGTTTTACACTTTTCATTTTATTTTTATGTTTCCAAGGAACCTCATAATTTAGTTTGCCTATGTCAATTCCAAAATATAATTGATTTATGCTTATGCTTATATTTTGATAACGTAACGTCGCTCCTTTACGTTCCTTACAATTGGCTTTTCAGCTTTTGCTCTTTCTTGAATACGAGTCAGATCAGCATTTCATTTATGTCAGTATTTTCAACATATTGTTTGACCGAAGAAATCAAAATGTGTGTGATTCACCCATCATAACGCCTTGATATGGTAATGACAATGAGGATTTGCATGCTGTACTTGTTTGTTTGATGTCTGATGTAACCCTAAATGGAAATAAAGGGCAAAGCCCAAATGGTGTATCAAGGAGTGAGCGTCGTTTATTTCAATGGCCTCCTCGGCGATACTCCACTTGGTTGCCTAGACAACAAGGATCAACGTTCAGATGCCTGGTAAGACTGCTTGGTTCACTAAACAACAGGTTCAACATACAGCTACCTTCCAAGACTGCTAAGTTGTGTAAACAACAAAAATAAACACGCAGTTATCAAATAAGACTGTGTATGGTTGCCCAGGCAACAGGAATCCATATACAGTTACCTGATAAGACTGCTTGGTTGCCTAAACAAAAGAATCCATATACAGTTATCTGATAAGACTGCTTGGTTGCCTAAACAAAAGAATCCATATACAGTCATCTGGCCAGAACGAGACGTGGACAGTAAGGGACAGTGACGGGGACGGGGACAGGCGCAGAAGGCGTCTCATATTCTGTGTAATGTGTGCGTCTCATGTCACTGAGGAACTGACTTGTGTACACTGTAGCCAACAACTGATTTTTTCGCTTTTTTTCCCTCGTATATTTTAAGCAAGTGATTACACCATCTTTTTTTTTTTACCCTTTATTATTTTACTGGTTGACCAGCTTTTATTTGCGCCAATAAAAACCAGCGTTTAGAGAACACACTAAATAAAAACACAAAGAGACAAAACTGATACAGATAGGCAAGTGTGCTGTGTGTGTTTCCACGTCTTCTTAATCTTGGGAGTATTTGATAACAGAGGCATTGTATCCCTTGAAAATAGAGGAATTGTGTCCCTTGTTTGATACGACTTTGTGCAACACTGATGGCCAGTGAAGATGTTTTGTCCCCAGCACGGGTTGTTTTACTTTATTGCCAGACAATTGTGGGGACAAAAGGATAGGAGAGGTGCCCCCCAATGTGGTATAGATGCTGTGGGGGTGTTGCGCAGTAGGCCGTCGATCAGTTGTGAGGGAACCAACAAAGTTACATCCCTGATTACCATGATCATTTTTTTTTTGTCAGCTCCTCTCCATCGCAATTTAATAATAATCTTACAGGATCGTCGTCCACCATTACTGTGCGAGACAGCTCTACACTGGACGCAAGCGAGTCCCACCAAGCGACGACGTGACCTCATTTTCATGTGACCTCGGGATCTTGACCAGTCTCTGCCTACATGGTGACTCCGAAAGGCTGCACACCAAAAATGAATGCGCCAAGGCCTTGCTTGAGGAGTCGAGTATTTACAGACTGGCGCAAATGGATTGTTTTTGAGATTTTTTGTTGTGTCTGAAAGTTGATTCTCCTCATTTTCTTTCATATGGCCATCAAGGCGAAAGACAGGTGGCTCCAAGCAGATGGTTGAAATCAAAGGAATGGGATTATTTTGGGCTCTTGAAGCTGACGCAAAGATAGGGTCACGAGTGTGTGTGCAAAGGCCTGAAATGTGTGTAAACTAAGGGAAGGTCACGTATTTGAAGACTGTTTGTGATTTCATTGGTGAAGATCCACAAACAAGGGAATATAATGGGTGGGGAGTTGTTCTTTTGATCAAGTATCAGTTTAACATTAAATGCTGGTCAAATTCATGGTGAGCCTCAGAACACTTACATGGATTACAAAGTGTTTTAGCACAAAATCCTAATATTGGCGTGTAGCCTGTACATCTGCCTCCTGTTGTTCACCTCGACGACGTTTTAAGAGAGAGTTACCGCCCCTCTTCCGGTGGCTTAGCAGTGTTGGAGCTGTATCACACGTCTTGGTCTCTCTCTCTCTCTCTCTCTCTCTCTCTCTCTCTCTCTCTCTCTCTCTCTGTGTGTGTGTGTGTGTGTGTGTGTGTGTGTGTGTGTGTGTGTGTGTTCTAAATTAGTATGCTTAGTCCCTGAAGAGACAAGGACCATAAGAAAACATTTGCTTGTTTATCTGTGACCCTTGGGAATAAGATTTTCGAGCATTCAATGAATGAATGAATTAATCAATCAATCAATGAACAGTCTCTCTCTTCTTTGTCAGAAAAAACATGGTGCACACACACACACACACACACACACACACACACACACACACACACACACACGCACGCACGCACGCACGCACGCACACACACACACACACACACACACACACACACACACACACACACACACACACACACACACACACACACACACACACACACACACACACACACACACACACACACACACACACACACACACACACACGCACACACACACACACACACGCACACACACACACACACACACACACACACACACACACACACACACACACACACACACACACACACACACACGGTCATAAACATGGACAATAAAGGTACAGTGGATGAGTGTTATCAGTCAACATACATAAACATAGCTTCAAAGGGGGGTGACTGCAGGCGGAAATTGAAACAAACTGAAAAGAAAGATAACTGTTCCGCCAGAGAAGGGGGGACAAACACATCACGAATTGGGCGCAAAATGGACATTGAATGAAAAAAAAAGTTTAAAAAAGTTTCATTCATTTTCCGCCCAGTTTTTGAGAAGATAAGTGATTGCTCGTTCTTCTTTTTAATTGTCTTGAATGCTGTGTCCATCTTTCCTAACAAAAACCAAAGAGGTCAAAACACGTTGTGTTTTGTCTTGTAATTTGTTTGTTTCTTTATCTGGCGAAATAGTAATCTCTATTTCACTGAAATAGAAAAAATATCTCCCCGTTTCAAACTGCAGAAGTTCCAATCAAGAATGCAGACAATCAAAAGTGTGGACAATGATGATGAAATTAATGAACATAGATTACAAAAATTACCGAACGGCAGGAGTGTGGACAGTTTGCGATTAATGAACATACAATTTCAGTTGCAAGGAATCACTTTGACCACGTAGCGGTTACACGATTGTGTGAAAAAAAAGCAATAAAGAAAACTATTTGGAAACCACCGACCATCTGCATAGTGTCTACTTGATAAACAAAAAATAAAAAGGACACACAACGCAAAGTAGCCAACCGACACTTAATCTGTCTTTCTTATATGGTCAGCAAATAATCACACCCACGTCACAGTGCGTGCTACACGTCACGGCTCCTCACCTTTCACCCGTCATACCCCGAACATGGCTCTGCGACAAAGCAAAAACTGTCGCTAGTAGGAATTTTAGCAGGTGGTGTCCTGCGTATGTTGCATCAGAGCGGGTTCCACTGAACACCACTGAAGTGATTCTACAGCAGTGCAGTGTGTCTCCTCTGGTGGGTTGCCTCATGACGACTTGATACTGACTTTGCCAATACCGTGGGGGGGGGGGGGGGGGGGGGGGGGGGGGGGGGGGGGGGGGCGAAGAAGGGTGATGAGATGAGACAGGCCAGGCTGTGGCTGTGGAGAAGGGGTTGGAATGAGCAGCGTGAAATCAATGTCACAGAAGTAGCACCGAAGATGGGGCGGAAAAAAATAAGTGTTGACATGTTATCTCACCTTTCCACTGTCGACTTTGGTTCCATGGATGGAAAACACTATTGGCACTCGTTATGCATAGTTAGGACAGAAGGGAGGGAGTGAGTCAAAGCTGGCGGTAAATTAGTTCCTTTCTCTGCAGTGTGTGTGTGTGTGTGTGTGTGTGTGTGTGTGTGTGTGTGTGTGTGTGTGTGTGTGTGTGTGTGTGTGTGTGTGTGTGTGTGTGTGTGCATGCGCGTGTGCGCCTGCACGTGTGTGTGTGCATGTGTGTGTGTGTGTGTGTGTGTGTGCACGCGCGCGCGCGCGCGTGTGTGTGTGTGTGTATGTGTTGTGCAGTGGTGTGTGTCTGTGTCTGTGCGCGCATGCCTGCGTGTGTGCATGCATCTGTGTGTGTGTGTGTGTGTGTGTGTGTGTGTGTGTGTGTGTGTGTGTGTGTGTATGATCACTAAGAGTTTTAAACTCTTGTTCTTTGACATTTCAGTGAGCTGGGACAATGACTGAAGTGAACTGACAAGAGTTAGTCCCAAATTGTCAGTGAACTGATCGAAACAGAGAAAAAGGTCGAATTTGATAAGTTCAAACAAAAAACGATTCACATATCAATTCTCAAAGACCACCAAGGCGCTCCCAGGCAAACATGTCTTCGAACATTTTAACTTTCAATCTCTTCTCGTCACTCATCCTCGTTGTCACAAGTACTTAACGATATCAAATTGAACATTAAAAAAAAAAAAAAAAAGACATGGGATGATACACAGCCAATTAATGAATATACAGTATTCTAGAATGTCCGATATCATGACGTAACGCATCCTGTCAAAATGAGTGGAACTCTGTGGAAGGATCGAGAACCATACGTGATATAACAAATCACAGTGATAATTAGTATGTTTTACCTAGAATTGAAACAAAACACATGCCTGTGACAATGATTTTTAATGCTCAAAACAACTTGATAACGACTTACGACTTACCCAGAAAGACTATTATTGAGAAACTTATCTGAGACCGAGACAAAGTGAATGAAGATTCGGAGGCACTTGTATCAGAAGAAGTAACATCCATCCTTGATTTAGCCATTGTATTAATAGATTACGATGTAGATCTTGCCATTCATAAATTCAATGAAGGTCTAACTCTTGCTAGCCAATGTATGAAGAGGTGTATTTGCAATAGGCATGCCTTCTAATAAACCATGCTTTTGATGCTGAATGTAGAACTATGAAGTCAAAGATGCGTCTGTCTGTCTGTCTGTCTGTCTGTCTGTCTCTCTCTCTCTCTCTCTCTCTCTCTCTCTCTCTCTCTCCTCTCTCTCTCTCTCAGGACTTTTTATAGATGTAACGACAGTGAAATTGAAAAAAAAACTCAGAGACACATATAATGAAGATAGGCGACAATATAACAAAATCTTAGAATTTAAGAGATTAGAAGACAAAAAACGTACACTTGAGGTCCTTGAAGCAAAAAAAAGTGACCTAAAGAAAATTTTGAGGAACAATTAAATCTAAAATCGGCAAAACGTTGGTAGACAATACAATTTCAAAAAATGACTGGTACGACCATTTCCAAAAAGTGTTTAATTCTGACGATGGTTTGGATTACGGAATAGATCATTATAATGTTGATTTGGATGTTGACGTTGGGGAAGAGTGGTTTGATATTTCAAATTTAGATAGCTCCATACTAGATGTAGAAATTACTGATACATAGGTAACAGATGCATTCAGAGCTTTAAAAAAAGGGGAAAGCTGCTGGATTTGATGAGTTCAGTGCTGAGTTCTATAAATATGGTTCACCAACATTTATTTCGTTTATGACAAAGCTATTTAATAAACTATTTGATGCTTGTACGTTGATAGCTTGTATTACTAATCCAAACTTTACATAAAAAAGGGGATATTAACTCGCCAGATGACTAGAGGCATTTCTATCCTGAATATCAGCAGTAAACTATACACTTATATTCTTCTTAACAACGATTAACAGTTGTGTAGGAGAAAATAACCTCCTAAATGAATCACAAGCAAGATTCAGAAGAAAAAAAATTATAGTACGGTAGACCAATTTTTACTTTATTGTAATTAGTACAAAAAACAGTTCTCTAGTGGTTAAAAAATTGTATGCTGCATTCATTGATTTTTAAAAAGGCTTTTGACCTTAACGATAGAAAACAACTGTGGCTAATATTGCGCAAAAATGGTATTCATGGAAAAATGAATAAAGCGATTAGAAGCATGTACAGCGTTGTGACAGCTGGAATCCGTACTAGGCAGGGTAATACAGAAGCATTCTCATGTCCCCGTGGGTTAAAGCAGGGAGATAACTGTAGCTTTCCTTTATTTTCTTTATTTATAATGAGCTTGCAAACAACATCATGCAACATGGCAAACATGGTATAAGTCTAACACCTGATCTTATTCAAATTTTAATTTTGCTTTTCGCCGATGATGTTGTTTCTTCTTTCTTACTCCGTGGTAGGTCTTCAACGTCAACTAGATATTCTGAACTACTCAGCCAGTAGACTTAAACTAACTGTAAATTTTGATAGATCTAAAATAATCATATTTAGAAATGGGGGCTGTATTGCATCAAATGAAAAGTTGTTTTATGATGGTAAATGGCTTGAGGTTGTAAATGAATATAAGTATGAAGGAGTAATTTTTTCAACAGGTTTAACCTTCTCATACTCATTAAAAGATATGACAATGAAAGCTAAGAAAAGCGTCTTTGGAATTCTACAGTTCTTTCGGTCTCTAGGAGAAAATAACTCTAAGCTTTTCCTCAAAAAATGTTTGACTGTCAAGTTCAACCCATTCGAACTTATGGAGCAGAAATTGGGGTATTTCTGCAATTGAAAGAGTACATGTATTCGCTATTAAACGTCTTTTGAATGTTAGTATACAGACAGCCAATGCTCGTATACATTGCTAAAGCAACAGACATCCATTGTATATACAAACCTACACTAAATGTACAAAGTACTGGTTAAAACTTACCATGATGGATGAAACACCGTATACCAAAGAAAGCTTATAATATGTTGTATACACTTCATTTCAATGGGAAAAAGAACTGAGTCACTAAGGTTAGCGATACTTTATCTAAATGTGGTTTCCGCTTCGTTTTCGACAATCACGGAGTAGGCGATACTATTTTTTTTTTCTGCTTTTAAACAAAGACTGCTTGATTGTCATTTGCAAGAACTAGACTCTTATTTAAGGGGTGAAGAAAAATGCACATTCTACTCATCACTTAAACAATTGTGTGATATTCCGCAATATATGTATATGATAAAAAAAATTCTAATTTAAGAAAATATTTAACAAGAATAAGGCTTGGTGTGTCCCCGTTAAAGACGCACCTTTGCTGTTGCCCACTCTGTCGAAATGGGAATAGCCCATTTTGTCCAAATGTTGAAGAAACGGAATTCCATTTTATTATCATATGCGAACAATACAAAGCTCTGGGTCAATTATACAACCCAGAAAAAAAAAATTTATAAGCCAAATGCTTTTAAACTGACTCTGTTACTATCCAACTCAAGAATATGTATACCTCTTGCCTTGTATTGTCAAAAGCGTTCAAACTCAAAACGACTTCATGTTATCATGCTTAACCTATATCAGAGTGAGAGAGAGAGTGTGTGTGTGTGTGTGTGTGTGTGTGTGTGTGTGTGTGTGTGTGTGTATGCGCGCGCGTGCGCGCACGTGTGCATGCGCATGGGAGTGCATGTGTATAACGTGCGCGCTGATTGTGCACATGCGTGCATTTTTTGTCTTTGCCTTGTACTTCTCTAGGGTTTCATTGTAATGACTAACATATGTATGAGTTTTTGGGACTTGACTTCCCTTACCCCCCTCCACCCCACCCCCACCCCACTGTCCCTGTTAGGTATGACATGAGCCAATGGCCAATTCATTAAATCAGGTCGATCGTTCGTTCGCTCGCTCTCTCTCGCTTTTTTTTTTTTTTTTTAAATCCTTATCCGTCCTTTCCAGGATTAAGGGAAAGGGACAGAAGCAGAACGGAGATATGGGGAGAGGGTGATGGTGGTGAGAACGGAAAGATCTCTTTTATATGAAGCATCCGGTTGTTTGATTTATTTTGTGCTGGTTCATTTAATCTTTTCTTTGGAATAAAAATTCTCTGGGTGTGTGTGTGGTAGGCATAAAAAGGCCAACGTCCTAAAACAAAAAGGACCAGAAAAGACTTGAAAAAACACCGACGACGATTAATCCTGGAGGAACAGTACAAGAGAAAACTACCTTGGAGAGGGGGGGGGGGGGGAGGGCACGTGTCCAAAGAGACAGGTTTAAGATAAGATACGTTCTGGTACCATCAAATACGGTATCAGGAGAAGAGGAAATGAAAGTCCATGTGACCCCAGTCTCTAATATTGTGTTGTGTTTTTGGTTGTTCAGACATTTAACTGTACATTACGTGTATTTGTGGCAGACATTTTCTTTTTGGTCTCTCAGTCAGCACGTGACGTTTTTGAAAAGTTAGTTGTTTCTCTTACAAAAATCTCTCTCTCTGATAGCGTGTGCGCACTATCCATCGTGAAAGATGGCTTGCCTATGCGTATCTGTCTCGTCGCTATGATGTGATCGTGGTCTCACTTTGGATTTGTGCAGATTTTGCATAATTAATGCTTCCATTCCAACGTGTAACCATTTTCAATAACTCATCACCTGTCTTCCTTATTTTACTTTAAATAATATGTTGTTTGAGTTTGATTTACATACTCTACTTCCCTTTCAGTCTACTTGTGAGCTTTTTGTTTTATTTATAACATTGATGATGTCTTTGTGCAACCATGCCTTGTTTATCATGGCCCCCGCCTTTAAAACTTTTAAGACCCCACCCCACATGTTTATTTCCAATGCTGTTTAATCATACGTTACGCCAATAGCTTTAAGGTTTGCTTTACCAGTATGTTTTATGTTTGAAAAGGTGATAGACAATCAATA
>JADBJO010023341.1:0-26693 GCA_016801955.1 Conus betulinus
TTGTTCGGAGCACGCGTGCGCGACTCGGGCGTGTGCACCACGAGCAGCTACTAAAAAATCCTGATACGATCTTTCTTCAATTTTTTTCCCAAACTGTTTACTGTTGGCTTGCATTTAGAGGATGGAATGAAGTTGCAGAGGATTACATGATCTTCTGCAAGATGTTGAGAATGTTCGTTAATATCAGGAACATATAACATGATGATTACTTATACCTCTACATAAGACCTGTGAAAGTTGTTCCCCACTACCTGGAAAAGATTTAATGCTGATGGGATTGCGCGCACCGCGCGCACGCGCGCACCGACATTCATTGGTCTCTATTGATGTCTTTTTACTCTCTTTGTGTGTTTTCATACTTCTTTTGTATTTTGTATTAGTTACTCCGACCATTATTGCTATTAATAGTATTGCCGGTGTTTGTGTGCGTGTGTGTGCGCGCGAGCGACTTAGCTATTCATTTATAGTATTTAAGCATTCGATTGTCAGTAAATGTTCTTTTTTCTTTGGTCCCGTTTCCTAAGCCGACGACAGTTTCCATATTGGTAACCAGAAGGGAGGGGAGAGGAAAAGATTATTCTAGTCGGCAAAATGTGTATAAGCATTGTCAGAATGACTGGGTCAGTGTCCCCGCTGTCTCTACTCTATGAACAGCAGATATCATGTCGCTTGAGGTGGGGGATTTGGGGACGGGGTGGGGTTCATGTCGGTTTGGCGGGATCGCCCGCGTGCGCTTGTGCGCGCGCGCGCGGACCGCCGCCCCTGTCGCCCCCCCCCCCTCCCCCCCCCCCCCCTCCCCCTCTCTTCCTTCGCGCGCGCGGGCGCGCGCTGGCGCACACACTGATGCTGCTTCCTGCTTCCGCCACTGCTGCTACTGCTTGTTGTCTACCCTCTGTACTTTCCTCGGGCTTTTCCTTGTGGGCTTCTTTCGCTGTGGGGATGGTGTTGTTGGGAAAAATGGTCATTTCATGAGACGAAATGCAACCAGTTGATTTTTGTTTCTGTTTTTTTTTGTTTTTCTTTTTGTTCGCTCCTTGTGTTATTCTTGAATTCTTTTTTCGACCTTTCGTTTGGGGGGGGGGGGATGGGGGGGGGGGGGGGGGGGGGGGGGGGGGGGGGGGGGGGGGGGGGGATCCGAAACAAACCAAATATATAGTCTAATATTGTTACACAGAGATACATAGATATGCAGACGATGGGCGCGCGCGCGCGCGCGCGCGGGGTGTGCGCGCGCGCGCGCGCGTGCGGGTGTGTGTGCGCGCGCGCGCGTGCGGGCAGGCACCTTTTGCACGTGTTCTTACACTCAGAAATGCTCCTTTGCTCCCTTGTTGGCCTGAACTTTTGTTGTTGAAGATGATGCGTTGTGGGCGATTGTTGTGCGTGACACAAGTATCCGGAACCAGCATTGAGCAAAAACAAACCCAAACATCCAAGTACGGCTCACGCTGAGCTTCCGCCCCCTCCCCCCTCCTTCCCCGCCCCCATAAATCATGTATGAGTGTTCACACCATCGCTCACCTCTCGGTTAGTGACACATGTGGGCACCCGCCATCGTAGTGGAATTTTGTGATGGTGGATGGAATCGTTGGGGGTGGGGGGTGGGGGGTGAGAGAGGTGTTCAAAAACAAAATAAATCAGATGGGAATCCAAGCCGGCCGTAAGGTTAGGGGGGGGGGGGGGGGGGGGGGGGGGGGTTGGGGGGGGGGGGGGGGGGGGGGGGGGGGGGGGGGGGGGGGGGGGGGGGGGGGGGGGGTGGGGGGGGGGGGGGGGGGGGGGGGGGGGGGGGGGGGGGGGGGGGGGGGGGGGGGGGGGGGGGGGGGCGCAGGGGGAATAGTATTTCACATGATTTAAAAAACCATTGATTTGATTGGCTTGTCATCTTTTTTTTTTGCCAATGTTAAAAATTTGATGATGCTTTGTGACTCTTTGAATCCAAGTTGTTCCTTTTTTTTTCCCCCTTAAGTTAAGCTATTAATCGTTAAAATGAATCTGATTGTGTGAGAAATTATCTTTGTATTCCCTCAAAGACGCTGTTGCGTCATTATCCGCTTGCAATGGTCAAGGAGCTTTTGATTTTCTTTTATGCATTTATCATACTTCTCATGCGTTTAATCCATACAACATGCATATATTTTTCAATCTTTGTGTTTGTCATTGTTTTTTTTTTGTGTTTCAGACCTGGGGGTACGGTACATTAATGTATTGTATGAGAATCATTGTTACATAAGCTGTGTTTTTTTTGGAAGAGCTGGGTTACATTCTTGTTTCTGATCATTTTGGCCTACTTTGTTTTAAGTTCTGTATATATGAAACAATTATTCACTGAATCGCCATGGATAGCATGACAATTGCTTCATTAAACTGTCAAGGGCTCGGTGATTTACATAACGTAGGGATGTATTTCCATTATTTTAAAACAGAAAAAATATTCAATATACTGTTTACAGGATACCCATTTTACTAATAAACTAGAGAAGTATGTAACTGCAGAATGGGGATATAAATGCTTTATTTGCCTCGTTTCGTTCAAATTCCAGAGGTGTAGCTGTATTGTTTTCGAATAATTTTGAATTCAAAATTACAGATGTACAACAAGATGAAAAACGGAAACTTCATAATTGTAAACATTTAGTTCATTTGAAAAACAGTTTCTCCTGGTTAATGTGTATGGGCCTAATAAAGATAGTCCGATATTTTACAATTCACTTAAAGAAACTATAAAAGTTACAATATTAATAATATTATTGCTGTGGGTGATTGGAACATCACAATGGATCCACATCTAGACTGTTTATAATTATGTACAAGATAATAATCCGAAAGCAAGAGAAGAACTCATAAACATGACAGAAGAAATAGGATTGGCAGATATATGGGAGGGAAGACAATCCGGACTGTAGGAGATATACCTGGCGAAAACGAACTCCTCTGAAACAAAGCCGACTAGACTTCTTTCTATTGTCTGATTATCTTTATATTTATCATGAAAAATCTGACATTGAACCAGGCTATCGGTCTGACCATTCGATGGTTACATTATGCTTGAAATTTGGTAAAAATGAAAATTCAAAGGATTCTGGAAATTTAATGTATCTCTATTAAAGGATAAGCAATATGTGGACGAAATTAATAAGTTAATTCTGGAAGTTATAAAAGAATACGCGCAGTTGATCAATCAGCGATAGAAGATCAGTCAGTATTGTCTGAGTTAATAAAATCTGGACTCAGATTCAAGATTTCCGATAAAAATTTTTTGGATTTTCTGTTGATGAAAATTCGAGGGAAATCAATAGCTTACGCTACAATGAAAAAGAAAACAACAACAGAAAAGAGAACAAGATTTTAAAACGCATTGAAAGTCTTGAAAATCTTGAGAATAAAACAGAGATTGAATTAAGAATGATTGAAAAAAAAAACTATGAACTAAGAGCAATCAGGGAACAAAAAATGGAAGGTGTATTATTAAGATCAAAGCAAGATGGATTGCAGATGGTGAAAAAATATCAAAATACTTTTGCAACCTTGAAAAGAGAAACTATATTAATAAACAAATGACTAAACTAGTGACTAAAGATGATGAAATAATAACCGAACAAAAAGATATTTTGAAGGAGGTTGAAACATTTTACGAAAATTTATACAAGAAAAAGATAACTGAAAAGTGCGAAATCAAAAACTTGTTAAAAAAATTCCACAGTTATCTGAAGGTGAAAAAAAAAAACATATTGGAAGGAGAAATCACTATAGAGGAAGCAAGCGAAGCTTTAAAAAATATGAAGCATGGTAAAAGCCCAGGTACAGATGGCTTTGGCGCCGAATTCTTTAAATTCTTTTGGAAAACACTGGGCCCACTGGTTGTACGATCTATAAATGAATCTTACAAAGACGGAGAATTTTCGACAACACAGAAGCAGGGACTAATTATTTGCATACCAAAAGGTGATAAACCCAAAGAATATATATCAAAATTGGCGTCCTATTTCCCTCCTAAATGTAGTGTACAAAATAGCTTCCTCATGTATTTCAAAAAAGAATAAGAAATGTTTTTTACCATCTCTCATCAGTGAGGATCAAACAGGTTTCATGGCTAACAGATTTATGGGTGACAATATTAGACTAATTTATGATTTGATTAATTATTTAAATGCGAAAAAAACCTCCCTGGACTGTTGCTCTGTATAGACTTTGAAAAAGCCTTCGACTCACTCGATTGGGATTTTTTATGTTGAATGTTGTAAGGGCTTTCGGGTTTGGTGAAAGTATATGTCACTGGATAGAAACATTCTATAAGGATATTAAATCAACTGTTATTGTAAATGGCCAGGCTGCTCAGTGGTTTAAAGTAGAAAGAGGATGTAGACAGGGAGACCCTATATATCTCCTTACTACTTATTCATCATATGCGCAGAAATTTTAGCCGTAATGATAAAGGAAGAAAAGAAGATAAAAGGCATAAAAATAAATGATGTAGAACACAAAATATCACAGTTCGCTGATGACACTCAATTAGTAAACAATGGCGACAAAAATTCTTTTGAACAGTCTATTAATATACTTACCACGTTTGGAAGAGTTTCAGGACTCTTCATGAACAGCGAAAAAAAACACAAGCAATATGGCTAGGATGTTATAAAAACTCCAAGAAAAAGAAAAAGTATTGTCCTCATCTAAAAATCATATGGAACCCTTCTCAATTCAAAATACTCGGTGTTTGGTTTACTCAAGACTTGAAAGAATGTGAAAACATGAATTATGACAATAAATTTGCAGAAGTTAAAACATTATTCAAAATTTGGTCTCAAAGAAAGTATAACACCAGTCGGAAGAGTTGCTGTTCTCAAATCCCTCATTCTGTCCAAGCTCATACACCTCTGGATTTTGTTACCCAACCCACCTGACCTCTTAATTAAAAAACTTCAAAAAAGATGTGTTTTAGCTTTGTGTGGAATGGTAAACAAGATAGAATAAGCAGGAAAACAACAATTTAAAACTATAAGCAAGGTGGCTTAAATATACCTGACATCAAAAAATATATAATGCTTTGAAACTTTTTGGATAAAAAAACTTAAAATCACAAATCACAAATGGAAAAGCATTGTTACGAAAATGTATCCATTCAGCGAAAAAATTGAAAATTATGGACCAGCATTTGGTACAGGATACATGAGCTCTAATTTGTTCTGGAGACACACCTTTATAGCCTATAGGGAATTCTGTCTTTGCGTGACACCACAAACATTAAATGAACTTCTAGCTGAACCTGTTTTTTATAACGACAAGATAAAAAACAGGAAATGACATAATTAAACAAAAGAAATTAATTTGAAAGGAAAGTATGCAATAAAACATTTTCTGAAGGAAAATGGACAATTTATGAACTTTGAAGATTCAAGGCTAATGATAACTATACCATAAATTTTGTCACATACTGTGGATGGATTTCCTCAATGAAAGAATTCATAAAGAAAACTGGAAATAAAACGTGATAATGATAATGCAAACACAATTCAGAACATGCCGAGGGCTTTTACTATTATTATGAAAGAAGGAAAAGGAGCTAAACGATACTATGAAATTTTTACTCAAGATGAGCGTAAGCCAAACTGCTGCTCTCAATGGGCTAAAAACTTAATTCTGAAATTTCTTGGAATAGGTATTTACCCATGTCCACAAAAATTAAAGATGTAAATTGAAATGGCTTCAAATTAGAATTATTCATAGAATTATTGGCACAAATATTATTTTTTAAATGCCATGGGCCTGACAAACACGACGAACTGCACATTCTGCAATGAAGAGAGAGATACAGTCCAACACTTTTTTATGGATGTGCAATTACGTTCAAACCTTTGGAAAGAGGTTGAACATTTATTTAACGAAAAAAATGCCGAACTCGTTTACCATTAAAATCACACGCGATATTGTTATCTTTGGAGTCGACAAACACATGCAACAGAGACAATTTTTTTTTGACTTTATTATTATGGTTGCTAAATCTTATATTTACAAGTGTAAGATCGAAAGACGTAGGCCAAATGCTTCAGTTTTTTCAGAGCCAGCTGAGCTGCAGATTCAAAATCGAACTCTATAATGCTAGAGTCAACAATGATCAAAACAGGTTTGATGCTCTATGGTACAATTACATGCCGATGATTTTTTTTACACAAATACTTAAAAAAAAAATCGACAATAACAACAAACTCCAGATTCAGAGTTCTTGTACTGTCTTGCACAGCAGTGAATGGTCAAGTACTGCATTGTATTGCACTGTGCTGTGCTGGGCTATACTGTACTGCACTGCACTGTGTTGTACAGTGTTTGACTGCACTGTACAAAATTGCATTACACTGTTGAACCGTGTCCTACTGAATTGTTGAATTGAATCATAATGCAATGTAATGTACTGCACTATGTTGTATTGCATTGTACTGCTCTGTAATGTGACGCATTGGCCTGTATTGTATGACATTGTGTTGTTTGTTTCTGCCCTATACAGCGTTACAGTGAATACCGAGTTGCAATGTATAGTACTGCATTATATTGCATTGTACAGTTCTGCATTGCATTATGTTACAGTGTACTGAACTGTGTTGTAATGCTTTGTATTGTACTGACTGACTTGCAATGCATTACATTGCACCACACTGTATTGTATTGCATGGCAGTGCACTATACAGAAATTGCATTTATACTGTACTCGATTACACTGAATTGAACTGCTTTGTTTTTAAATCGTATGGTACTGAATTGTACTGCATACCTGTGGCAGAAGAACAGGTTTGCCCCAGTTCCTGCTCCTCCAAACGTTTCAGGAGACTTGAGTCAGTCTCTGTCAGCAAATGACGCACCAGCTCTGCGACAAACAAACAAACAAAAAAAAAAAAAAAAGAGAAAAATAGAAAATCTGAAACTGATGACCAACATCGCTGGACAAGCAGAAGCACTGGTTCTAATCACTCATCTTTTTTTTTTTTTTTTTTTTTTTTGAAAGACAGCGAAAAACATCATCTTTATCCCACATGACCTTCACCCTGTGTGAAGGGATGTGTGTGTAAATCTGGACGATGATTATGGTGGTGAGGTGCACTGGCCACGTGGGAGTCTCCACTCTCCGTCCAACCCATGCATGTGCCCTGCCTGAGTGTATTTTTAAAGGAAACCATGTCACCACCAAGCCTTTCCTTCCCTGAATGTGAAGTCACCTGACCCTAAGTGGTGGTGAAGTTGCCAGGCTTTCAGATGAGAGGATAAAGCAAAGAAATAAAGAACGAAAGAACCCACATCCACAAGGACACCAACCCTGACGACATTCCAAACGACCACTTCGATAAGTGCAAAAACATTCCCAGAAACAGGGCTGGAATTCCAGTCATTTTTCAGTTGTCCTGAGAACAAGTCATCATAAAAATGTACTTATCCCCCTAATTTCTAGTTGCCCCCCTCTCTAAGTAAAGAGACAGCTATAGTAACTCTGGGCTGGGCAGCGCAATGACAAAGTTGACAAACATAATTCAACAATGGGTATGTTTTGCTGATGACTGATTAAGGCCTAAGAGAGAGAGAGAAATAAGATGTAAAATCCATTTTTTTTTTTTTTTTTTACAAGGGTATTTTCCCTTTTTTTTGAGAGTGTGTAAGAAAATAAAACTGCATAGCACTGTCTTTGCTTCCACAATTGACACATTTCTGGACTGATCTCAAATTGTAAAATTCTTGTCTTGCTCTCAGCCTCCTCCTCTGTCCTCTGTCCTCTCTCCCCTCTCCTCCCCCCACACATTCAGTTTTTAAAAGGAATTTCACTTCACTTCCTGCGTACATATAATCCAAAAGAAAAAGTAAAGGGAGACGATCCATCATAACTAAGAACAATTTCTTGCATGCTTCTGACATGTTTCACAGACCACACTTTTCCCCCAGTGGGGACAGCACTCTGCTAGGATTCTGAAATGGGGTGGTGGTGGGGGGGGGGGGGGGGGTTACCAGTGGTGGTATGAAGGTGTGTGGTGAGTGCAAAATGGGAAAGAGTGAAGTGCTATCAGTCTGACTTCAAAAGCCTACTTCTCAGGCACCCTTTCACTGAAAATAAAAAATTGGTCACCCACCCCCCCAATAAGTGGAGAGTGGAAAAATCAGTTGTCATAGGCAATCTGTTGGGGGGGTATTTCGAACCCTTGTGAGAAAAAAAAAAAAACAAGATGCAAAGCATATAAATGTACTCCCAGTTTATCTTGAATATGCGCGAGATATTCCATAAAGAAAAAAAACGTTTTTGGGCCGTTATAGCCGTTAGTAACAGCTATTCTGGTAAAATAAAACATTGGGCATCTCATCCCTGACCCATAATGAATACACCTACAAATTTTCAGAAAGATCAGCCAAGTACTTTCTGAGATATGTGATAGAGAGGAAGAAAAATCGTTTTGGGCCATTATAGCCATTAGTAACGGCTGTTCTGGTAAAATAAAACCATCAGGCATCATCGGTGACCCATAAATAAACATATCTACTAATTTTCAGAAAGATTGTGGTCAAGTCCTTTCTGAGATATTCCAAAAAGAGGAAAAACTGTTATAGCCGTTAGTAACAGCTATTCTTGTAAAATAAAAACATCGGGCATCATTGTGACGCATAATGAACATACCTACACATTTTTCAGAAAGATCGGCCAAGTACTTTCTGAAATATTCCATAAAGAGAAAAAAACCGTTATGGGCTGTTATAGCCGTTATAACAGATAATCTAGTAAAATAAAACATCGAGTATCATCTGTGACCCATATGACTACAAATTTTCAGAAAGATCGACCAAGTACTTTCTGATGATATTCCCATAAAGAAGAACAACCGTTTTTGGGCCATTATAGCCATTAGTAATGGAAGAAAAACTGTTTTGGGCTGTTACAGCCGTTAATAAATGGCTATGTTGGTAAAATAAAACATCGGGCATCATCCCTGACCCATAATGAACACACCTACAACTTTTAAGAAAGACTGGCCAAGTACTATCTGAATATGCCATAAAGAAGAAAAACCATTTATGGGCCATTATAGCAGATAGTAATGGCTATTCCTAGTAAAAATAAAACACTGGTTGGGGCATCATCCGTGACCCGTATGAACATACCTACAAATTTTCAGAAAGATCGCCCCCCATAGTTTGGTCTGGAGCGAGTGGAACATATTTTGACCACGGACAGTTACAGACAGACCACACACACACACAGACAGCATTTCTTCATTCCCACTGTAAAGTACTCCCTGTTCTTTAAGAACTGGGAGTACACAAAAAGGGTGACATCATTGCTATGGATGCTCTCCCTTGGGAGACAGCATCTCAAATGAGAGCATCCTGGGAATTTTGCACACAGAAAAATCTAAAGCGACGTTAAGTTATACAGACTACACATACACAGACATATCAGACACAAAACAGACAGCAAAGAATCAAGGAATACGGCTGACCTGTGTCACCCCAGCACAGCACAGACGAGCACAGACAGACCAACCAACAGCATAGGAAACCATGAACAAAGCTTGACCTATTTTTATGCAGCCTCCCTGTATCCCCTTCTTCCATGAAGTCCATCTCTGCACCGTGTCCATGTAGCGCTGGAAGCACCAGAATGTCTCCACCTGTCCCACAGGTGGCAGCGGTCATAACGGATCACAACATAGCAACAGCCAATGGGAATGGCCGAGGGCTGTATGCAGCACATAGCAACAGCCAATGGAAAAAGTCTGAGGGCTGCATGAAGGAAGCTCAAAGAGCAGTGCAACCAGTAATGCCAGCAAGAGGCACAGAGAATATGAGAGAGCAAAAATCAAAAACAGATGATCCGAAAAGAGCTACTGAACCTTGCAGCGCACTGTCAGAGTGTTTATTGGTGAACTCACTGTCAGAGCAATCTGTTTTGGTTTTGTATCCAATACTAAGCGTATGAACACAGCAATACCCTTTGAATAATGTACATTTAAAAAGTAACACACTACATGAACAGCCATACACCCCATGAATAATGTAAACATTGGACGCAACACCACATGAACACAGCGATACGCCATGAATAAAGTAAACATTGGACGCAACACCACATGAACAGCCATACCCCACGAATAAAGTAACATTGACGCACAACCACATGAGCCACATGAACAGCCATACCTTATGAATAAAGTAAAACATTGGAAACGCAACACCACATGAACACAAAAGCTAAACCCCAGCAGATACACCCCACGATAAAGTAACATTGGAACGCAACACCACCATGGACAGCGATACCCCACGAAAATAATATTGACATTAAGGCATAACACCACATGAACAATGATACCCTAACCCTACGAATAATATTAACATTAGACGTAACACTACATGAACAGTGATACCCCGTGAATAATGTCAACATTAGACGTAACACTACATGAACAACAATACCCCCGTGAATAATGTCACATTAAAACGTAACACATACCTGACAACAACATACCCGGTGAATAATGTCACATTAAACGTAACACTACTGACCAATGAACACAATACCCCATGAATAATGTCACATTAGACATAACACTACATGAACTTGAACACGATACCCCATGAATAATGTAACCATTAGACATAACACTACCTGAACGATACCCCATGAATAATGTAACATTAGACGTAAACACTACAGGAACAGCAATATACCCATGAATAAATGCACATTAGAACGTAACCACCATATGAAACGGCCAAAAAAAACCCCATGAATAATATGCAATATTAGAATAACACTACAATGACCACAGCATACCCCAAGAATAATGTGTAATATTAGGCATAAACACTACATGAATAGCAAAACAAACCACCCAGTGAATAATGTAACATTAAACATAACACCACATGAACAATACCCCATGAATAATATATACTAATAGACATAACACACATATGAGCAGCAATATAATAAAACTCAATAATAATAGTGATGATTAATGGATTATTTTATGGCGCTTAATCTTACATCAAATAGCCCTAAACGCTTACAAATACAGAGAGATACAAGAAAGAAAACCATAAATGAAAACCAACAGGAAGATGAAACTGCAATAAGTACCATGCACCTAAAAAATAAGGGTGCATATTGACACATACCCATGCACGCGCATATGCGCACAGCGGCGCACGGCACCACACACACACACACACACACCCACACCCAACACACACTCTCTCTCAACATGCTCGATCCCACCACACACATGCTCAGCACACAACGTACAAGGGGGGGGGACATCAGTTAACAGCGCAACCACACACCACACACACACAACACACACACAACACACATCAGAGCTCACACACAGCCACACAACCATGAATAATGTACATACAGACGAAAATGGGGTTGTCAAGGATGCTTTCAGGACAAAATATCTTTACGTGAATGTTTGAAATGCCATCATTTACATGAATCTTATGCTGGTGATACAAACTCATTTGATCAAAATAATGGTATCCTGTTCACCACACCTTGATTTTGATCTTGCACTTTTCATTCAAAATTTGAACACCCGGTCACCTTAACTTCTCTTTCTCTATTCTTTCTTCACTGACCAGAATTCCCGTCCACTCTCTCCACCCCCCCCCATCCCCTGCTCCCCACTCCGCCCCTTTTCCTTTTTGAACCTGGGTAATAGCGGTCGGTATCAACAGACAATCAGCCATGAAAGTAATTTTTCAAACATACACGGGAACCTTTCCCCAGTGATATTGAAAATAAATTTCTCTTTTTTGTTTTTTCCTTTTGTTTTACAAGGTGCAGCAGTCAGCGCTTCTCCATTTACTTTGTACTAAACAAACTTTTATTCTTAAGAGATGCAATGCCCCAATAAACAAAACTGCAATATTATAAATATGGAACATTTTCTGTTGCACTGTGACAATTACAGATCAAACCAAAAGGTAGGTATATACAGCCAAATATCATGGAAACATGGTGTCCATGGGGGACTCACCACTGAGTTAAAAGAGATGCATAAACTGTATAAACATTTTTGGCAAAAATTGGAAACCTTAACCATCAAGTAACCTACAGATTTTGCAGGCTAGAGGCACGACACGAAAATAAATGTAATGTTGTCAACTGTCTTTCGAAAGTCATCTGCTGTCTCTTTTGTCAAACTGTCGTAAGTTCCAGTGATATCCTTATCTGTTGTCTGTCACCTATCTTACCACTGTTGTCATTATCTGTTGTCTGTCTGTCAACTGTCTTAAGTTCCAGTGATATCCTTATCTGTTGTCTGTCACCTATCTTACCAATGTTGTCATTATCTGTTGTTCTGTCAACTGTCATACCTATGTTGTCATTATCTGTTGTCTCTCTGTCAAAACTGTCTTACCAATGTTGTCTCTGTTGTCTGTCTGTCAACTGTCTTACCACTGTTGTCATTATCTGTTCTGTCAACTGTCTTACCAAAGGTTGTCTTTATCTGTTGTCTGTCAACTGTCTTACCAATGTTGTCATTATTTGTTGTCTGTCAATCTTACGAATGTAGCCATTATCTGTTGCCTGTCTGTCAACTGTCTTACCAATGTTGTCATTATCTGTTGTCTGTCCATCAACTGTCTTACCACTGTTGTCAATATCTGGTGTCTGTCTGTCAACTGTCTTACCAGTGTTTTCATTATCTTGTTGTCTCTCTGTCAACTGTGCCTTACCATATTGTCATTATCTGTTGTCTGTCCGTCGACTGTCTTATCATCAATGTTGTCATTATCTGTTGTCTGTCAAACTGTCTTACCAATGTTTGTCAATATCTGTTGTCTGTCAAACTGTCTTATCAGTGTTGTCATCTGTTTTTCTGTCAACTGTCTTACCGATGTGTCACTATCTGCTGTCTGTCAATTGTCTTACCAATGTTGTTATCTGTTGTCTTGTCAAACTGTCTTACTAATGTTGTTTCACTATCTGTTGTCTGTCACCAATGTTGTTATCTGTTGTTCTTGTCAACTGTCTTACTAATGTTGTCACTATCTGTTGTCTGTCAACTGTCTTACCAATGTTTCACATTATCTGTTGTCTGTCAAATGTCTCTTACCAACGCTGTTGCTATCTGTTGTCTTTCTGTCAACAGTCGTTTGCAATGTTGTCATTATCATCTGTTGTTGTGTCATACCAATATTGTTGTTATCTGCCGTCTGTCCATACCTCTGTCTATTGTCTGGATGCCTGTGTCAGCCAACCTTCCAGACTACCAAGTCAGCAGTCAGGGCAATAAGGGTGAAATCTGGTCTTGATCTCACAATCTTATGACTGCCAAAAACTGTTTTGGAGCGATCCATGGAAAGGTCCCCGTCCCCCCCTCCCTTCCAACCCTATCCTTTATAACATGGAGAGGTGGCCATCCACAAAACACCTTTCTGGTTTCATTCCGCAGCATCTCGTCAACCCTTTCCCCAAACTTTGAAAAAAAACAAAAATTTTTTACCTTTTTCTTTTATTTTCCTTTTGTGACTGCTGTTCCATCCTTACAGACACCTCAACTCTGCCACTACCAGGTAACCGTTATGGTCTGCTTGTATGCATCCCATCTAGGATGTCCTCCTTTCCCTTTTCCCATGCACTTACCTGTGAAGCTTTAAGCATTGAGATTTGCCTCTTGAGGATGTTGCAGACAAAGGGCTTTGATATATTTCTAAAAGCTTTAAGCATTGAGATTTGCCTCTTGAGGGTGTTGCAGACAAAAGGCTTTTTGATATATTTCTAAAAGCTTTAAGCATTGAGATTTGCCTCTTGAGGATGTTGCAGACAAAGGGCTTTGATATATTTCTAAAAAAAAAAAAATATATTGTGATTCAAAAAAAAAAGATAAACAGCATGTGTACCTACTATGACTATCCACTGACAGTGACAGGTTTTGAATACCCGTTCAACGTGACGGGACAGTTCAGCAACCTAAGCCCCATGTTGAGTCCATAATGATTCAGAAGAGACACACACAGATGTTACAGGTGCGTCCGCACGCCTTGAAAAAACATCAGTGGCAGAGTGTGCAGGCAGCCTAGAAGTGGCCAAGTCAATGTGTCACACTTGTGGATGGAATCTGGCTTTTCTGTCGGCAGCCATGTGGGACCATGATGGTCCAGTTGTACAACACAAAACCACTCGTGGACACATTCATGCAGAGGAAACTAACTAGATCCCACTACGAAAAGTTTCATATCAAAATTTGGAATTTGTTTAGCTTTTCGTGGTGAATTGAAAAAGAAGAGTCTTAGAGTTCTCAAAAAAGTTCAATGTAAGTTTGTTTGATTTAAAAATTTAATTTGGTAGTTGTAGGGAAATGTTTGAATAAAAATAAAAAAACATACTTGGTAGTTTACAAGGGTGACACCAAACTTTTGCAATGTAGGACTCCCCCCCCCCCCCCCATCTCCCCCCCCCACACACACACACATATCTTTAAGCCACACATTGTTTTTTACAAATTTTGGGAGGGTCAGCAGCTGTCATTTCATTTCTCTTTCTCTCTATAACTTCAACTCCCTTCTCTCTCCAAAACCTTGTCAGTTGTCTCCCTTCCTCCCTCACTCCGTCAATTCGGGCAATGAAAATGAGTATGAGTAAGCAAGTCTCACCTCAGAGCCCAGGACGTACAGGAAGCGAGCCAGGATGTCGTTCATGCCCTGGCATAGCCCAGCTTATGGGTTGTAGCATGCAAACGTGGCCAGTATGTCCCGCAGCTGGGGTGAGGTGGGGGTTAGCATGGCCCCTGCACATGGACACAGGCCATGGATACAGTCAGCAGCATTGTTGTGACCATTCGGATTTTTTTCTCCATTTCCTTTTCTGTTTTTGTCTGTAACCCCACCTCAATCTGTTTGTCTTTAAACCACCTCAATCTGTTTTGTCTGTCAGCAAGAGAACCATTTTCTAACACACTTGGTGGAAAGAGAGGGATTGCATTTCCAGGGACAAAACCCATAAATGTTGGTCCAGGTCTGGATCAAGAGGCAGACGTAGGAGTCCTTTCAATGAGAACTGTTCAGCACTTGGGCAGAGGTCAGTGCTGTCCCGAGTGTCCTGCCCTGGTTAGTGGAGTTTTTACAACCTCCACCAAGAAGACCATGTTTTCATCCTTGTTTTGCCAATTCTTTGTGTTTGCCTGGCCTATGTATACACTAGCGCTTACGCGCTTCGACCCCGTCTTGCCCCGGAGAGTTTGTCTGTCGTTGTAGTGTTCCGATGTCCAGTTTTGCGTCTGTGACCGCAAAATTGCATCATGACCGCAATGCGTCACACATGATCGTCGACCAGATGTTGCTGTTTGTGAGGACACCAAGGATACTTGATACTAAATTTGGTGTGCGATCAGCCTAAAAATAGTAGCTGTGTAGAAGCGAACAGACTGACACGACAAACTGTGCTTTATATAATAGATTATTCATTTGATTTTAACCAAAGTTTAATGGGTAAGATGGAATACGACTCAAGGATGAATGAAAATAAAGTTTGGGTGGATCGATCGATGCAGATCTGGATTTAAAGGGCAGATGCAGGAGGAACTGTCAGCAAGATTACTCAAAACCTCCTAAATTCAATTTTGATGGAAAACCTGGTAGAAAGATGGAATGTGGGGCCATGTGGCCGGGTAATAAAAAAACGGTCACAGTCACTCATGTTCTCATCCCCAGCTGAAGCATTTGTACCATAGTGTTCAAGTAACTTTGGCTGTTTGGCTGAAAAATCCCTGGGATTCTTATAGCCAGGGTACGAACACCACCACCACCACCACTCCCAGCTCTATGTGGAATGCTGGTTACTGGAATGAACACTGGGAATATTATGTGCAAGATGTGCAAGAGGAGATGTGATGAGAAACATGAAAGTGGTATAATGGAATTAATCCAGTTCTGCAGCAGCAGTGTCTCCTTTTAATGAGTGGCTTGGTTGCTACCTGTCACCGACAGCCTCTCTCTGGAATGCTGGCTCTGGAAAAGTCAGCATGGAAGAGCATTGGAGAATTCTACTAACGCATTGCTTGAGAATAATGTCAAGGAATTCGGTACAGGGGGGATTTTTTCACTCGGTGTTAACATTGGTTCGGACTCCATTCCCCATACAGTCCTTCGAATGAGGACTATAAAACTGATGTTCCGTGTGTGAAATGCACGCACACAACATCTTGCACACACGTTTAAAAAATCCCATCACCAAACTTTCGGAAGAGAAGGCCAGTTTGGCCGTGGTGGTATGGATGGACACCTTACACATAGCATGCACATTCCCCGAAGAAGAAGGAGGTATGGCTGCCTTAACGGCAGGATGATAAAAAACGGTCATACACACCAAAAAAACTGCCACTGCCTGTCACAGGTAATGTGTAGGCCATGCCATACATTCCCCCTCTTCTTCCCACCTGGATCTTTTTCTTTTTTTTATCCACTATGCATTCTTTTTTTTATCCACTATGCATTCTTCAGGCAGTGTCCGCAGGGATATCAGCCTGCGTACGCAGAAAGAGAAAGAAAGAAAGAAATGTCATGGAAGACATGGTAGTTAAAAAAAAAACAAAAAAAAAAAAAACCGAAAAACACTATCACCACAACCAAAAACCAATGAAAATGAAGCAAAAAACAGAGAACATCAAACAAAACAAAAGAAAAGGACAGCAGCAACCTCTCCAACACACAACACAACATGATAACTCACTTGTAAAAAACTCCACATTCTCTGTCTGTGCGAGGGGACGTTCTTTGTCAATGATGCGGAAGATATGGACCGCAGCTGGTTGATTGTCACTGCGCTCTTCGGTTTTTACATACACCTGTGAATTGGGTGAAAAATCATCAGGGTTTACATACACCTGTGAAACAAGGTGAAAAATCATCAGGTTTACCATGTACACTGTGCTGAACAAGGTGAAAAATCATCAGGTTTTACATTACACTTTTGGAACAGGGGGTGAAAAATCACCCAGGTTTACATTACTACATCCTGTGAACAGGGTGGAAAATCACCAGGTTTACATACACTTGTGATGACAGGGTGAAAAATCATCAGGTTTACATACCACCTTATGAACAGGGTGAAAATCAGATTTAACATACACTGCTGGAAAAGGGTGGAAAAATCATCTGGGGTTTTACATACACCCTGTGAACAGGAATGCAAATCATCAAGGGAGTTAGAGTTAAGCAATCCTGTGCATCATTTCTCTAGTAATCTGCATTTTTCCCCAAACAGCTCCCTATTCCCCTGGCACAAGGTAATGTGGTAGGCCATGCATACATCCCCTCTTCTTTCCCACCTGGGGATCTTTCTTTTTCTTCTATCCACTATGCATTTCTTTCATACTATTGGGACTGCCAATGCGGACACGTAAGGAAACCTTCCTACTAGAAGTAGTTTTTTAGATATACTTACCTGTCCCAAAAACCAAAAATGCATTTAGGTCCTACTTGGCGATGTTGTGAATCATCACACCACAACCAAATCAGGAAACCCCAAGATTTTCTATGGCCGATTCCGAGGACATGGGATTATCTCCCTTTTAAAAGTCTTTGACAAACCTCTTCTACCCAAAAACCGCCGTGGCAAAGTGGGTTAGTGTTGCGGACTCCCGGCTGGGAGGTCGTGGGTTTGATTCCCATCAGTCATGTGGAATTTTTCTGCCCCGACCCGGATCCTACCCTGAGCTGAGTTTGCTTCAGGCTTGATTGAAATATTGGGCCACACATTCGAGTTACCATCCACTAAAGGATGAGTCTGTGAGAGTGTTGCTCAAAAATTTCCTGACCAAAAACTGCAGGGTGTCCATCTTCTTTCTCCAAGCCTGGTTGATGCCCGAGACATATTATGAATTTTAAAAGTAAAGGCATAGAGTATTACAGCTGTCATGCAGTCTCCGTTCAGACCGGAATGGAAAAACTGTAGCATCATCTTCATCATCCTTATTCTCATCAAAAGAGCATTAAAAAAAAATAAAGCCTCAATTTCCATGTCCGTTCATGCCCTGCTCTCATGATGACCTCAGTTTTAAGGTTTTGATAACGTCCTCTCCATGTCTGTGGCCCTTGGTTTGATTCTGGTCAGGGTCATCGGTAAAACAGCAAGTTTCATGGGGGGCTGTCACTGGACTGATGTGGTGGTGACTCGCTGGAGGGAGGAGGCTCACTTCAAACCTTCCCGCCGCTCGGCGATTTAGGCAATTAATGTTACAGTAGGAGGCTTAGTATTGGTGACGTCCTACGTATGTTAGAATCCGGAAACAACAGGCACCACTGAACACCGCCGGAGTGACTCAGCGGCAGTGCAGAGTCTCCCCACAGCGGGGTTGTATTTCTCTTGGATGACTCGTTGACCCTGTGTGACTGCTCCCTGTGCATTTGCGTTGCTGGGGGGGCTGGCGTCGGGGCCGGGCTGGGGCTGCGGCTGTGGACATGGGGTGGGATGAGCAGTGTGGGTGGCAAACTGGCCACTGAAGAACTATCTGACCTGTCTCCAAAGTCTGACCTACCCCAAAAAACAGTCCAGACAATATGAATATAACAACCTGACAGCATGTGTGAGCGATACCAACCTTCCATCCAGCCCCCCCAATTCAGGGCTGTCAAGTCACTTACACCAAGTCTCCATGACCAAACTGTGAAAGAAAATGAGGCCAGTGCCAAAAACCTATGGAAAGGTGACCAACTCTGGAATAATTCCACGGGCCAAAAACAAAAATTCTGTGATCATGTCTCTTAGATCAGAAACGTCAAACGTAGTATAAAACAACATACACACACACCAGTAAGGAGAGGGTTGCGCGCCATGCACGCACGCACGCACACACGCACACAAACACAATGCACACACAACACACTCATATGCACAACAGACACACGCATGCACCACACACTCAGGGACTCAGATGAATCATGCACATTTGTGTTTTAGTAAACACCTGAAAAACAAAAGAGTTAATAATGTTGAAAAGAAAAAACAAGACAAAAGCATGTGTGAGTGTGCGCATGCATGTGTGCGTGTGTGTGCATGTGTGTGTGTTGTGGTGTGCGTGTGTGTGTACATGCGCACATGCCTACCCAGAGTTGAGGTTGCTATGGGCTTCAGTTAAGAAGACTGGGGACCATACAGTTTGAGTTTTTGCCACTAAATGGATGTGACTCTGAGGGTGTGTTGCTCAAATTCCCTAACCAAAAAACCCATGCAGGTGTCTGTATCTCTGGGGCTTGGTTTGTGATGCTGGGGGTTACATTATGAAAATAACAAGTGTACAGTACAGTCCTGTCATTGCAGTTTCAGATCAGATTGGAAATCTGTAGCATCATCTTCATCATCCTCATCAATCAGCGTTTAACAAAAAAAAAGTCTAAAAATTCTGTGGCCATTTCATGCCCTGCTTCTCACGGTTGACCTCAGTGTTGTGTCCTCTCCATATCTGTGACTTGGTCTTTGATTCTTGCTGGGGTCACTGGTATTGGCAAATTCATGGGGGATGGATGTGGTGGCCACCCTCCCGAGGGAGAGCTCACTCACGCCAGCTCTCCGCAACTAAGCAATTATTTTCATCAATAGGAGGCTTAGTGGGTGGTGTCTACGTATGCTGGATCAGAACAGGTACCACTGAACACCATGGAACTGACTCCACAGCAGTTGCAGTGTCCTCCTCCAGTGGGTTACTCCTGACGGCTTGACACCACCGACTGTTCCTGTGGATTGATGATGCCAGGGCTGAGGAGGGGCCGGCTGGGCTGGTGGCTGTGGGGTGGGGAGGGAGGGGGGGGGGGGGGGGGGGGGGCAGAAATGAGCAGACAATCCAATCAGTGGGTGCAATGCTACGGAGGTGGCACAGATGATGGGGACAAAGGAAAGAAAAATACAAAGCAGCCTGAGGACAGAAAAAAACATGTCTTCAGGACCCCCTGATGGTAAATCTGTGCTTACAGCGTTTTCAAAATTCTGTGAGTAGCAGACACACACAGTTCTACTGCATTGCCAAGGGGGGATAATACTTCATGCCCGAAGGTCAGATGATATTCCCCAATACAGGAGGAAAAACACCCTTAACACCCACCCACCCCCCAACCGTTGCCTCAGAAAAAAAAAAAATCCACCCCCTCCTTCCTGCCCTCATGACCCCCCACCCAACACACCTGGCTTGCAGCTGCAGACACTCCAGCCTCTGCTGCATCTCAGGGACACTGTACTCTGCCGCCAGATCTGCATGACCCAGAGCTGCAAAGTCGACAGAACCGGCCTGGGGGACTGTTGCTGCCTGGGAATTGAGGTCGTCCATAGGGCGCGCTCCATGACGGGCTCCTGCTGCGAGGTGTCCGGGCTCTTCACCACGCTGTCCTGGGGCAGCTGGTAGCGAGCCACCCAGGCCTTGCTCCAAGGGGGTCTCTGGGAAAGTGCCCGTCTCACATTCCACATTAACACTGATGATGAACATTGTTGTCACACAGAACACACACACACACTCACACAATCTATGACACAGGCTCAATGCTAAACAGTGGCACTAAAAGTAACAATGACACTAAATGCAAGCCATAGCAGAACTGATTCAGACTGAAAATAACAAACAGCAACAGGAAGTACGACTTCGCAATGAAATATGACAACTCCTAAAAACTTTCCTCTCTTTGTCTTTCTTCGTTTTCTCAAGTAGATTTCTGAGGTTCACCACTTTTCAGAGTTTTGCGTACATGACATTCTCACTCCCCTGCATTCAGGTAACCCCATTTTGTCTCTAGGGATGATATCTACCACACAACATGTGTTTCAGTTTTGTGTCATTCCCTCCCCATCAGCACATGAAGGTCTACTCTTCTCTAACAGGTTATTAAGAATGGAAAAAGCGAATCTGCAGGATCTTTTCTATGCAATTATTATATAGAGAACCTTGGTTTATTATCTCATCCGAAGGCAACAGAAGGAGACTAGGATCTGTTCACATATCAACTCTGGCAGTAAATAGCGAACAAGTATGGTAACTCTTCCTCACGTGATGAAAACAAATACACGCCTAAAAGTCCAAACGAACTGATGTTGCCTTACGACACTGAATCGCCTAGCAGACATGACAGCACCACTGTCACTAAGCACTCCAGCAGATTTAGTCAAGTGGGGACTGAACTCCCTGACCTTGGAGCAAGCACCTGATCACTTTAACTCCTGGAGCCAACCCATGCCCTGTATTTCCACCAGAACAAAAAAAACACCACTGTACTGGCAATAAAATGTGACAACTGCATAGGAGAAGCTCTCGCTGTGATGTGGTTTCATTTGAAATGACATTTTATCCCAGAAGGTAAACATGTATATGTATGAGTGTGTTTGTGTATGTTGAGCATGTGTTTATAGTTGTGATGGCTATACATGTGGTGTGTGTGGTGTGTGTGTGTGTGTGTGTTGTGTGTGTGTGTGTGTGTGTGGTGTGTGGGTGTGTGTGTGTGTGTGTGTGTGTGCATGTGCTGTGTGTGTGTGTTGTGTGTGTGTGTGTGTGATGCGAATCCTCTGTCCACATGTTATGCTATTTGTCTGCATACATGGCTCCGTCAGACTATTAGTGTGTGCATGTGTTTGTACTTCCTGGTGAGTCAACATAGTTTGAAATAAGTTTAGAAGAGAAAAATATGTTACCAATTTACCGCATCCTTATGTAAATCTGGTATTCATGTTCACATTGCAAGCAGTCACAAATTATCTAAAGTGGAAGGCACTATAATGTTCCAAAAGAGTTACACATTTGTTTAAATTATGAAACAGATGTAATTTGAGATTACTTTCATTTTGTAATCAAATGTCCAAAATTCCATGGCCTTCCAAAAGAGTTTAGTCAAAAAATATCAAATTCTGTTTTATATTTTTTTTTCAGCGCTCAAAGGAAGGCGATTGGTACATGTTGTAACTTGGGCAAATTCATAAAGAAGGAAAAGGTAGTGTGGTCATTTGATCAGTTTTTTTTTCTCATGCAGTTACCAAATGTCTGCATTATATAATGATATTATCAATTGATTTTAGAATATCCTACTATCTGTCAAATCGCCCCACTTGAAAATGACTCACTGTTGTTATTTGATTCTTGTTGTTTTCCAACGCAGAGTCTGTTGTTGTTCACCCTCAATATCCTAAAAGGGGTAAAGGGATTGAAATTTTGATTTTCTTGATTGTGTGCAAGTCTGTGCAGTATATATGGAGGAGACCTGAGAGCAGGGTATACTTGGTGGGTCTGTGCTTCCCTGAAGATGGAGTATAGCTGCCTACTGACGGGGAAAAAAAAATCGGTCCATCGGTCCATGCAACACAAAAATCCACTCCCTTTGTTGGTCAGATGGGGATAATCCTTGCCTGTCTGTACAGGGAGTGTCCGCAGGAGTATTCAGCCTGCATATACAGAAGACATAAGAAGGGTCTGTGTGCTCTGTGTGGTGTGTGTGTGTGGGTGGAGGGGGGGAGGGTAGGGACATGGGTGGAAGATAGGAAGACAGTAAGACCAGTGCGTGAGGGGGGGGACAGGCGGGGGGGGGTTTGGGGGGGGGGGGGGGGGGGGGGTCACAAGCGAGGGGAGTCACGAAGAGGGAGGAGTGGTTGGGGGCAGGAAGTGTCGATGAAGACAGAGAAAAGGTGAGGATATAGCACGGACCATCATCAAGCTGGTCTGTGTTCGTACAGATGTGGTGAGTGTGTGTTCGTTTGATACTACACAGAAATTGGAGGTGTCTGAAAACACTCTGAAAATGTCTGATTTTTCCTTACACACAACAAACACACACTTGCACAACTTGCAGGCACACACACACACTGTCACATACGTACATAAACCTAAAGAGTGTAATATATATATAATATATATATAATATATATACACACACAAACTATATATATTATCTATTAGTTTTCCTGAAGAGTAAATCACTAAATGACAAAAAGACCAAAAGCCCAGAGGAAAAGCATCAAAACCACGAACCCAGTCACTGTGAGTAGCACGCCACTGAACTAAGTACAACAAAATTTTTCTACCTGGGGTAGTACCAGTTGACAACAGGCAGTGGACTGTGACTGAAGGTGAACAACAGATTGAGCAAAACAGACCAAGCATTCATCATGCTCAAGCCCATTTAGATATCCACTGGCTCTAGGGTCCACAGGATCATCTGAAGCTAAGTCCTCACTCAGTGTTCTCCTTCAGAGTGCTGGGAGACCACAATCACTATTGGCAGAAGTTTGAAGGTGGCCACAGCTAGTGCCTGTTGCATGTCCTCTCCGGATTTCCTGACAGTACTGTCTCAAATGCAGATATCCAAAGTAGGGCAGAAACAGCGGAAGAGGCAATCCAGATACACTACTGGAGATGGATGGCGGGGACACATTTATAGCATGCAGCCCAACTCTGCCCAGGACCAGGACAGCCGTGTGTTTGGACAAACAAGGGTGAACCCGAGGAATCTGGCAGAGACCAGCCATGAGAGAGGTGGAGGGCAGGAGTTGGACACCTGAGGTGGCCCAAAGAGCGGCAGCAGATACAGAGAGGGGCAGATCCCTTGGCAATGCCTCATGGGCCAGACTGCACAGAGAGAACTGAACAGAACTGACCAAACTTTCAACCAAAAACAACATCCAAATCTTTAACCTTCACATGCTATGGATGTGACTGCAGCAATGACACTATACTGAAAAAAAAACACATGAAACACACACACACGCATGCATGCACCACGCATGCATACACACACACACACACACACACACACACACACACACATGAAGGGACTAGGCCACACTTACGTCCAGGCCAGACGCCAACACCAGCAATGTTTTTCCACCGCGACTTCAGTTCGTTGTACTTCACAATGTAGTCCAACAGCAATGCCTCCCGCTCCCCTGCATTACAACAAACACATGCGTGTGCGCATGCACATACACACCGAGTCAAATCTCCCAACACACACACATCCGGCGATGGCGCGCACACACACACACATACACACACACACACACACACACACACTTCCCAGGTTTCTTATTTTATACAGGCAGGGCCTCCCTTGATGATTGGCCCCCCTCTGTGGAATGACTTCTCTCATTTCTCTCACTGTTGCGTTATTTCAGACCCCTCCTTGTTCCAACTAGCAGCCCACCTTCCTACTGTAAACGCTTCTGTTCTGCAAAATTGTTTGAAAAAAAAAAGCTTAAACATCAACCCGATTAGTCCCTTACTTGAAAACCACCTTTCTCCAACTAACTCTAACAGTCAGCAGACCAACTTCTTTTCCTGCTGCATGTGATCCTCCAAGAAAATAAGAACTTTCCTTTCATTGTGCGCAACAAGACACTTAATGCTTGTGATGAGTAGTCTGAATGAACATCATGTTGTTCTGTGTATGAATACATCTGTATGATTCAACGCCTGCCTACCTTGCGCTGAAGAGTGACGAGATCTAAGCTAAGTAACACAATTCGTTCATTTTCGTTGTCCTATTTGTTTGTGTCTTGCCCGATGAAGACCCTAAGAGGTCGAAACGCATTGTGTTTTGTCTTGTGACTCGTTTGTCCATGTTTCTCTTGGCGGTTCACTAACATTTATTCAAGATTTATCTGTATGAGTGTTAAACATAGCCATACTTTGTGAACTGACATCAGCATGTATGACGGAAGCATAAGCATGTTGTTTCCGAATGGCACATAGTTTATGATCTTGGGACCTCACATACAGAGCAGCAGCTGCAATGCTGAGTGTGTTTTGATGTAATGCACCAGTCTGCTCTGGATTTATCTCCAAATGTTATAATTCGTTTCTCTGGATTTATCTCCAAATGTTATAATTCTGTCTCTGGATTTATCTCCAAATGTTATAATTCTTTCTCTGGATTTATCTCCAAATGTTATAATTCTGTCTCTGAATTTATCTCCAAATGTTATAATTCTGTCTCTGGATTTATCTCCAAAAGTTGTACTTAGAACAAACTCTCTTCTATCCTTACCCTTTGATAACTCATGTGTAGTTACTTTTTTTGCTCTGAATGTGCAAATAAGCATGCCACTGGTATTTGCATGTGTGGTATTCATACCGTCTGTCTGCCTCTCTGTACCGAGCCCTGTCCACAAAGCCCAAATTTTTCATGACCATGGAAAAGGCATTGTAGAACAGTTTCATGGTGTCACTCTCAGTGAAAAAAGACGTTAACTTGAAATACTGGGGGGGTGGACATCAAAAATCCCTCTCGCAATTAACTGTATAGACCAGATCAACTTTTCTTTTTTCCCACAGAGCAAGAGTGTCCTCTTTATACCAAAATGCTTATTTCAACAGACCATCTTTGTACCAAACCTGTATTTCAACAGAGTGTCTTTACACCCAAACTGGTTATTTCACAGGACTGTTCATACCATTGCCCCCATATGAAGAGGACAGGTTTTCAGACCCTTGCAAAAATTCAGCAGGGGCTAAGCTACGCCAAGCTGTTAACACATACAGTTTAGTGACTGTGATGCCACAGTTTCCGTAGTCTATGGACAGTGGCAGTGTACAGACTCTTTTGTTAGTTTTTTCCTTTTCTTTTGTACGCATGTGTTTACTACTTTTGTTTTTCTTTCCCCCCATTTCATCTTCACATTGCCCTCTCAGTAACGGCAGTACTCTCACGCCGGCTCATTATGAATATACCACACAGATACTCAGCATCGTTCTTCTTGTAGCCCTCGCACCAGGAATCAAATGATCGCTGTCTGTTGTCAGCTTGTACTTGCTTCTTCTGTCTCATTTTGCTGCCACCCTACTCCTGCCCCTCAATCTTCTCTTCTTTCCTTTTTTTTGGGGGGGGGGGGGGGGTTGGTTTTTCCACTAACTTATCAGCCTGCTTGTTTCACCAATCATCTCCTAATCTGCAGTGATGACAGACGGCATCACACAGGTCTCATGCACAAAGGATACGCTGTGAGGCAGGTCACTGTTTTGCACTGTACCAGGAGGCACAGGCCAGAGTGCCGTGACAAACATCAAACAGACGTAACAGAAGCACAAGGCCGGCCAACCATCAATATCTTCCCAGTTGTGGATTTAAGGTGGGTTTTTTTAAAAGAAAAGAAATAGTGATGCAGCAAAGCCTTTTTTTCAGGACTTCATCAAAAAGCTGTCCCACATCAATTTGTGACATGAAGGGTGTAAGACGGTGGCAACATAACGTGCTCATACTGTTTTACCCTGACAGTGGACAAACAACACGCTTGATTTACCACCTGGTCTGTGGTGCTGGGATTGTACCACTGTAAAAGTCCAAGAGAAAGCCGCCACACCTCTTTCCTGAACATGGTGCACCCCTCCTACCACAGAACGAATCACCATCAATCACAGCTGATGTGAACCACCTCCTGGTGTGTGCATGCAACACCTACCCACACACACAAAGCCATATACACACACTCTCATACCACAACTAACACACCTCTTCCGCCCTCCCCAACAACATGTATTTACACAGCACATACATGCAGTTCTCTGAGATGCTATCAAGCCAACAATAGCTTATGTAAGTTGCAACAGCTGACTACCTAATCTACAGATGCGAAAAAAAGAAAACAAAAAAAAAGAAGAGGAAAGAGAAAAAAGGTGATCAGCCACCAGAAAACAGCAAGTGCCAACTATAAAAACCCAACAGAACAGCAGCAAACACCATGCAAACAAAGCTGTGTATGT